>JAVYIG010004270.1:0-167413 GCA_035222895.1 Strongylocentrotus droebachiensis | reverse complement strand
GGCGTCTTATTTTTCGTACCACGGGCGAGCCCAGATTCCAGTATCAACTCATTTCCATACAGAACAAGCTAGGAAAGCTTGCAAAGAGGTCACAAACAATTGGACTTTGATTATTTATTGCTTTGCCTCACTATTTATAAAGGCAAAAAAACACTGAATAAACTGAGATTTTAACCCTCACGTCAACTCCAAAGTTCTATTAGTATCAAGCTGTCTTTACCGATTGAGCTAACGATGAGTTGATGAAAGAATGATTTGTATTATTAGTATTAACCTAGTGCACCCTACCGGATTCCACGTGCGCATGCGCTGGTTTCCTTCGCGAGTGCGAATGCGCAGGTTCCCCTCGCTAGCTCAATCTGGGCTCGCCGTGGCACGAAAAAATAAGACGCGCCCCGTGGACTCAACCTCGTTCCCACGATGTCGAGCAGTACGCTCCAATCAGCTGCTCTCTCAACCTGGTATTTGATCATTTGAATGTGTCAACATATTGCACACGTATGCAAATTAGGAATAGCCTGGTGCCTTGCTGTAAATACATCAGCATGTTTATGTATGCGGTGTCCTGAGGTGAAAACCAAATCAACTCGTTGCAGCGTGAGTTTATACGCTCATTTGCTTAGCGTATAAATGCCTTGCGTGTTAAAAAAGGTTATCAGCATAATTTCCATGTGGTTTTCACGATAAGCAAACAACAGCCGAATACAAGTACGAAGCAGTATACAACACATGGAATATTGGTTGGTTATCTTGTTTTTATCAATGAAGAAGTTTCATGGTGAGCAAATTTGTGTGCATATCAGCTACAGGACCAACGCATCGAACGGTATATACCGTTAACGCGTTAAGGGAAAACTAACGTGCACCGAGAGAGCCTACCACAAACTCAACCTTTTGTTTCCAGAACTAAATTAGGGGCGTAACTATACCCCCTAGGGGTGGTTCTCACGTGTCTTAAGATTTTTCTTTCTTCAACGGGGTCTAAGCATTAAATGCTAACCAATATGTCTTTTTGATCTTAATTCTCCCCTTCAATTCTCTTATTGTTTGGCTTTGTACTCACTCATTATCTAATCGGACGTAATTCGCCGGTATGAAGCCTTCCTTGCCCAACATCTCAGCCTTATACCAGCCCGGATTGTGCTCGGAAGTACATAAGATCTACATGAACAACAAAGCAACCAAACAAATGAATTCATTGACCCCTGTTTTGTTCACTTATAGCACAAGTCTACTCCAAAAATCACTTGCTTTCAATAGAAGCAGAAAAATCAGAAAAACCAATCAAAAAAATATACAGTAGGTTTGCGTTGCACCATGTGTGTGAGAGAGAGAGAGGTTGAGGAGTCCTGAACAGGACTCTGACTCGGTAATCTTTCTTGGAGGAGTGTAGTCCTGAAAAGGACTGTTTGTTATCTTTCTTGGCATATAGTTCTCAGGAGAACTATGGCGCTTGGAGAGGATGAGTGGCTCGACGTTTCGAACAGGTTGACTATCCGTCGTCAGGAGTGGGGAATAGCTGGCGTGCGTGAGCTTAGTCACCGGTGTGCGGACGTCAGGGAAAAATAGGTGACCGTATGTCGGCTTGAGTCATCGGGTGGGCATGGATGGTCGGCTGGTAATTCGTCTGACTATCCGTCTGGGCTGGAGTCTCCGGGTTGCGGACTTAGGAGAGTTTCGAGTTGATGAGTGGGGTGTGTTGTCGGCGAGACGCTGTGTGTGTCCCCGACGTAGGCGGCGTTGTAGTCTGTTGTCGTCTGCTGTGCAGTGTAGCTGCGAGGCTGGCGGCTGCTTTGAGGGTTCGGCGGGTGGCGGTGGTTGATGTACGGGTGTCTGTCGGGGTGGTGAGGGCGGTGCTGGAGGCGGTGGTGGAGGAGGAGTGACCGGGTACTTGTTGATGAGAGGTTTCCAGATGTCGTTGATGTATAGTCCTGAGTCTTGGGGCACGGTGTTGTGGCGGTGAATTTCGATGGCTTCTCGGATTCGGCGTGTATGCCAGTGTTTCATTATGGAGATGAGATGACTGTTATCCCATTCGATGGTGTGTTCGTGTTGCTGGGCGTGTTTGACGATGGCGGACTTATCCCAATCGCTGAGTCTGAAGCTGGTTCTGTGCTCCTTGAGTCTTGTTTCCAGATTTCTCCCCGTTTCACCAATGTAGACTTTTCCACATTCGCATGGTATTTTGTAGACTCCAGCTTCTTGTGGTTTTGGATGCTTGTCTTTGTGGGAGTAGAGTATCGAATGGAGTTTGTTGGAGGAACTGTGTCGAACTTGGATGTCTGCTGCTTGAAGGATACGTTGAATCTTGTGAGAGGCTTGACCGATATAGGAAGAACAATAGTTTGCTTCGGTGGTGTAGCTGCGGGTTGGTTCTCTTCCGCCGAGCCCATCACTCAGCGATGCAGACCATCTAGACCAGGAAATCCAGCATGTCACCCACAGCCCTAACTAGCATCAACGAATACCCAAGACATAAGATCAAATCCAAGACTCCCGCCAACAAGCCCGTAAAGCTAACTCCACCCCTGAAGAGTATTTAAATACTTTATCAAAAGTCACATTTTTCATGATTTAAAGATAAACTTGAGTTCTGGTAAAAAAAGAAAATGAATTCTCACAGAATCTAACGAAACTTACACTGAATGTTCAAGATTACAAATAAATGTCATGTGCCAAACAATTTTGGAAGAAAATGTATACTACTGGCTGAGTAATGAGCATAGAAAGATAAGGAAATCAGGGTAGTACTAGCCCCGACACCATGTGTGTTGTCCCATATACATCTTTCTGTGTAAGTGATTGTTACTTTACCAAGACTCTGCCAAATTTAGGATGATTTTGATGACTCCAGAACCTTGCATTAGGCCTACACACCATTACTTACATGCTATTATGATCAACTTTCTGATCCATTCCACACCTTTTCTTTCACAATGCAATCGCATTACCAGTACTCAAGTTTATCTTTAACTGAAAAAAATTACTCTATTTTAGTGCTTCCACACAATAACATATTACTATCAATCTAACTATCAATCAAAATGGGTTCGTGGATCCGCGCCTGATCTAACTTGGATGCTGGTGTGAAGAAATTAGATTCTTAGGGGGATGAAAGGAAAATTATATTATCAATATAAAGAAAACAATTAGTAGATAGTGAGGACATGACGTCACAGACTCATGAGTGAATTTCCAATTTGTCTTGTGATTTCCATTGTTCCATAGTTTTACAGACTTTTTCGAAAATTCACAACTTTCTTATTAGATATCCGATTTTGCTCAAACTTTTTTTGATTGCTTTGTCTGATTTTTCTGCTTCTATTAAAAGTAAGTTATTTTTAATGGCTTTTAAAGATAAAGTTGAGTTCTGGTCATGGGATTTCATTGTAAGAAACAGTGTTGATTCGATCAGAAAAAGTTGAGCATGTAGCATATAAGTATTGGTGTGTACTGCAAGCTTCTGGAATCATCAAATAAGAAATTTGGCCGGCCCAGTCTTTGTAAAAGTACCAAGCACTGTACACAGAAAGATGTATGTCCCCATTTTGAAGCTGTTGCATGTCATATTAAGAATATGCAAGCATTTGAAGAGCCATAATGCTTTCAAGGAGCATTTTTTGCTCTGATGTTCTTCCACACTTGCATGATAACAATGAAAACGCTCACAAATTAATTTCACCTCTCCCAGAACTCAACATTCTCTTTAAGATTCCCTTATAAAAAGAACCATGGTAACCATTTTTTTGTTGGTCCAAATTACCAACCATTGTGGTAACCATGGTAACCATGGTATCAAACAATGAACGATGACTTAATAAGGTTACGTCATAATTATTGGGCGTCACTAGCTGGGATCGTCAATCGGATTAACCCAAACCCTGTGTAACTGTGCGTTCGACCATTGACTGGGTTGCATGTTCCATTCATTAGAAAAGGGTAAAACTTAACGCGTTATGTAGCCACAGAGGGACGTTCATTTGTAACTAACATACCGATCTAATAAGGTTTACATGGAAAACAGAAACATTTGAATCAATAAGAAGTTGGTTTCAGAAAATTTAAATTTGAAATTTGCTTTAAAAGAACACAATTATGTTAAAACGTTTCAATAATTGCCATTCAGAACTATAGCCCCCTCCATACCAACTGCAATAAAGCAAGGAATCCACGCTTCCCCCCCCCCCCCCCTGGCAAAATGGTAAGGCCCCAAAGTCACGTAACGTCACGGAGGCCCTCGCATCCTAAATTTCATATTTTTTAGGTTCCAAATTTACACTACTTCGAGATAAAAATTTCCCGTATAAAGTTCACAATGTGCATGTTCATGGGTTATTATATAAAGCATGGTCAGTTTGTCAAAGACTTTTGAGTTGGAACTCCGGCCAAAGAACAAATATTGATATATGATCATCATTGGTCTCTTTTTCATCTTCAAAAGTACGTTGGTTTCTCTCAACCAATCGACACACGTGTTATATGACAGTGTAGTTGAAATCTCAGCTATTCGATTCCTTTCGACCCGGTGGAATCCGACACTCCAAGAAGAATCGGCACTCAAATGAGTAATTCTGATGGGGTGAAAAATGCCCGCTACCTCAGGAAAACCGGCGCAAGTTATTTTTGTTCAAATGCAATAGTCATTTTTTTTTTAAATAACAAAAGCAAACAACTAACACCATTAACTTGACCTTAAACTATACTTTTTTTAACGGTTCGACCCCGTACAATCACCCATTGGGTTATCAAGTTATGAGCGAAAAAGAGAAAGAAAACTGCCTTTTTAGCTTCGTTTGTTATCAGGAAACGCGTTTAACAGGGGAAACGAGATTAAGAGTTCAATGAACACAACAAATTCATATGACCCACACACTGTATACGATTAATTTAAACAAATAACCGCTCTTTTTGTGCGAGTGTGTGATGTCAGCTATGACAAAAACACAAAATGCAGAAAATTATATTCAGTATACCTACAACAAAGAAATGAGGTAAACACGGGGAAAAAGTTTTGTCACTTACTTTCAACTTGCAGCCTTTCTTGAAAGGCAATTCATCATCTTTCGTCCCGTTAAAGTCACGCAGTGCGACCGCCTCACACATTGTGGAAACTGAAATGATAGAACAAAACTGAAGGAATAGACCGAAATCTGGCATAAGAGCCACAACGGGCAAAATAGACTCCTATAAACTTCGACGTCCCTGACCGGCCTTTATGGCGAACACATCGGTTTTGGCCGCATACTCCACACTAGGTATCCCTGTGGTAGGCATATACATGCAGTTGCCTATTGTCGATGCGCTATGCCCAACCATGCATTCTTCAAAGTCCTTTCTATAATCTTCAGCTATTTTCTTCCTTACAAGGGGTACCCACTTCAGTAGAAATCTGGTATGAGGTAAGACGTATTCAATGTGAGTTTTGTTGCATGCCTTCATCATTTCATATGTAAATACTCAAATGAGCCTATTCAATGTTAAATTTTCTTGCATGACTTCACCTTTACATATGTAAATTCTCAGTTATTAAGACTACTCTATGTGAAATCGTCTTGCATGCTTTCATTCTTTCTTTTTGTTATAAATTTATATTCTCAATTGAGCCGAACATACCCGTTGTTGAATTCTCTGGCATGCTTTCATCATTTCATATGCAAATTCTCAAATGAACCTATTCAATGTTAAATTTTCTTGCATGACTTCACCTTTACATTTGTAAATTCTCAATTACACTGTTTGAATGTTAAATTCTCTAACATGCTCTCATCATTTAATATGTAAATTCTCAGTTATTAAGACTACTCTATGTGAAATCGTCTTGCATGCTTTCATCCTTTTTTCTTTTTTTTAACATAAATTTATATTCTCAATTAAGCCGAACATACTCGTTGTTGAATTCTCTTGCATGCTTTCACTTTTTTTTTTTAATTCTCAATTAAGCTTAAAGTTCTCGATGTTGAATTGTCTTGCAAGCATTCACTCTTTACTTCTTTTTCTTCTTTTTTTATTCTCAATTAAGCATAACGTACTTGATGTTAAATTGTCTTGCATGCTTTTACCTTTTCCTGTTTGATTGTCTATTAAGCTGAATGTACTAGATGTTACATTTTGTTGTTGTTGTTGCATGCTTTCATCCTTTTTTTTTATTTTTTATATAAATTTATATTCTCAATTAAGCTGAACATACTCGTTGTTGAATTCTCTTGCATGCTTTCACCTTTTCCTTTTTTTTAATTCTCAATTAAGCTTAAAGTTCTCGATGTTGAATTGTCTTGCAAGCATTCACTTTGTATTTCTTTTTCTTTTTTTGATTCTCAATTAAGCATAACGTACTCGATGTTGAATTGTCTTGCATGCATTTACCTTTTCTTGTTTTTCTTTTTTAATTGTCAATTAAGCTGAACTTAAATTGTCTTGCATGCTTTCACCCTTTCTTTTCTTTTTTTTTTTTTTGGTTTTGATTCTCAATTAAAGATAAACTTTAGTACTGGTAAAAAAAGAAAATTAATTCTCACAGAATCAAACAAAACTTACACTGAAGGTTCAAGATTACAAATAAATGACATGTGCCAAACAATTTTGGAAGAAAATGTATACTGGCTGAGTAATGAGCATAGAAAGAGAAGGAAATCAAGGTAGTACTAGCCCCGACACCATGTGTGTTGTCCCATATATAGCTTTCTGTGTTACTTTACCAAGACTCGGTCAAATTTATTATGATTTTGATGACTCCAGAACCTTGCAGTGCACACCAATACTTACATGCTACATGATCAACTGTTTCTGATCCTTTCAACACCATTTCTTTCACAATGCAATCGCGTGACCAGTACTAAAGTTTATCTTTAAGCTTAAGGTACTCGGTGTTGGATTGTCATGCATGCATTCACCTTTTCTTTCTTTTTTGATTCCCAATTAAGCCGAACTTACTCGATGTTAAATTGCCTTGCATGCTTTTACTTTTTCTTGTTTGATTGTCTATTATAAGCTGAATATACTAGATGTTACATTTTTTGTTGTTGTTGCATGCATTCACCTTTTCGTCTTTTTTTTCTTTTTTTTCTTCAATGTGTAATTGTTTTGCTTGCATGCTTTCACCTCGTTATATCTTTATATTTGAATTCTCAATTTATAGTTAAACTTTTATTATCGCATGGTTTCCTTTTTTTGTATTACAATGAGCGCAAATATTTACATTGAGTGTATTTTCTATAATATTATTAGTTCTATTGGGCATCTCGCCAGGATCATGCTAAGATGCTCCACACTTGTTATTGTTCATTGGCTCGTTCGTTCGCTCTGCCTACGAGGACTTCTGTGGAATGTAGTCTCTCCTTGTACCTACATGTATCTTTTCTTTCTCTCTTTGTGTCAAGTCCTTCTTGCAACCCCTTCTCTGTTGTATGTTGTCATTGTTCTGTTCTCTGTATTCACGTGTTTATGTATCTGTACTTGTCCACACGTAAAACTTTTTTTCTGTGTATCCATGCAGGACGCTTCTATCGCCCAATTGCTTGCTTATTGCTACAAACCCAAAACCGAAAATGCAATGTTATATTGAGATCTTGACTGTACTTCAATGGCCCAGTTAGCTGATATGCCATTCTATTCTTCAAATGATGATGACCTTTTTCATTCACTTAACCCTTCATCAACGAATCTCGCTAATGATTATTCTTCAACTAATGTAGCGTATAACCAGTTTGTAGCAAATAATATAAACTCATCGACTGAAGTTTTAGATTTTTTCCCTGATCATGACCAAATTCAAAGCCCTTCATCTGAATATGTAACCGAGTCCCAATTTAAAAACCTCCTTAAGGAATTTGCTATAGACACATTTTCTCTTTTGCATTTAAACATTAGAAGCTTAAATAAACACTTTGAAGAATTGTTATTACTATTAGATAACCAATCCAAACAGTCATTTTCCATAATAGGACTTACGGAAACCTGGTTATCCAGTGAATCAAACCTACCATTTGCATTAGATGGTTATGATCTTGTTGTCAATAATAGAAAAAATAGACCCGGCGGGGGTGTTGCATTTTTCGTTTCACACAGTTACGACTATTCAATTCTAAATGAAATTAATGTAATGAACGAAACACTGGAGTCTCTTTTTATCGAAATCAATGTTCCGGATACTAAAAATATAATCATGGGTATTATGTATAGACCTCCAAGTTCAAATTTAAATGATTTCATAGTGTACCTTACAGATTTACTAAAGAATTCACTTTTTTATAAATAAAGATGTTTTCATAATGGGAGATTTTAATATTGATATTTTAAAGCATAATAACAACAATATATCCCATGAATTTCTTGAAATATTTTTGACTGCCTCGTTTTTGCCTTTAATATCGAAACCCACCCGTATGGCAAATCACTCCGCCACCCTTATTGATAATGTTTTTTGCAATACTCTTCCTACCCCAGACTCTTCTGTAATTATATCTGATATAACGGATCATTTTCCTATTATGTCACATTTTACCCTTAAGCACTCATTAGTTAATCATCACAGACCATCAAGACGCAGACCTAACCATGAAAATATTGCCATTCTTGACGCATCTTTAGACTCTGCTGACTGGTCGTGTGTTTACGATAATAATGACGTAAATGTATCTTTTAATAATTTCCTTAACATATTTCATGATCAATTAGATATTCACATTCCTAAAGTTAAAGACAAAGGAACTACCTACAAAAAATCACCGAGACTTCCATGGATTTCTAAATCACTTTTACGTTCAATTAACAGAAAAAATAACTTATACTAAAATGAAAGGTACTGAACAGGCAAAAGCTAGATACACCAGTTATAAAAATACTTTAACTAAAACAATACGATTAGCAAAAAAAAACTACTTTACGAACCAGTTAACTTTATATAAGAATGATATTCAAAACACATGGAAGATTTTAAAACAAGCAATGAATTTATCCAATAACAAATCAGATATAACTAAAATTAGGTATAATGATGATATTGTCGAAGATCCTGAAAACATAGCCAATACTTTCAACAACTTTTTTTCCTCTATAGGGACAAACTTGGCTGAAGGGATTCCTCCTTCAGCCAAACATTTCTCTGATTACCTAGACACACCCAACCCCAATACTATTTTTCTCACTCCTATAGTTAAAGAAGATATCATTGATATTGTATCTAATTTGAATAACAAAAAGAGTCCCGGCTATGACGACATTAATAATTTTATTCTAAAAGGTGTAATATCTTCAATTGTAAATCCTTTAGTACACATTCTTAATCTATCGTTACTTAATGGACAAGTCCCAGATAATATGAAAATCGCAAAAGTCATACCCCTGTACAAAAAAGGTGATAAGTTGAATGTCAGTAATTATCGACCAATCTCTTTATTATCCTCCTTGTCGAAAATTCTAGAAAAAGTTGTTTATCGTAGAACTGTTTACTTTTTAAAAACTCATAGTATTTTTTCCAACTTTCAGTTTGGATTTAGAGAAAAACATAATACAGAACATGCCTTATTGAATTTTATTGACAAAGTAGCGCATGCTTTAGACAATTCTTCGCACCTAGTTGGCATCTTCCTGGACTTCTCCAAGGCCTTCGACACCATCAATCATGACATCTTATTATTCAAACTTTCTCATTATGGGGTGCGTGGGAAGGCCTTGGAGTGGTTTAGGAGTTACTTATCCAATAGACGACAATATGTATTCTTGAATGATCATGCTTCCAATATGCAAAACGTAAATTGTGGAGTACCGCAGGGAAGTTTGTTAGGCCCTTTATTGTTTATTATTTATATTAATGACTTTTGTAAATCATCCGATGTCCTTTCATTTATACTTTTTGCAGACGATTCTAATTTATTTTATTCCCATAGAAATCCAAATTCCCTAGTCAATGTTGTAAATTCTGAACTTGGAAAAGTCACCCAATGGATAAAAGCAAACAAACTATCCCTTAACCTCCAAAAAAACAAATATATGTTATTTAGTAATTCTATTGACACACTGCCCAAGAATATAATTTTTGACGATACCCCCTTGGAAGTTGTTTCATTCATTAAATTTTTAGGCATTACTGTTGATAACAAACTTTCGTGGAAATACCATATAGATAATACATGTAAGATCATTTCACGGAATATTGGCATAATAAATAAACTTAAATTTCATTTTCCGACATCATCCCTACTCATGCTTTATTCATCTTTAATTTTACCATACCTGACTTATGGAATACTTACTTGGGGCAACACGCAGCAAAATCTATTAAATAGACTGTTATTATTACAAAAGAAGTCTCTTCGTATTATTTACCATTCTGCTCCACTCTCACACACAGACCCGTTATTCGTTAATGGCAGACTATTAAAAACAAATGACCTGTATCTACTTCACTTAGGACAATTTATGTATAAGTATTCAAAAAAGACCCTTCCACATATATTTGATGCCATGTTCCCCCTAAATCGGTCATTTCATGATTACCCAACTAGACAGTCAAACGAGTTTCACCTACCACTCTTTAGAACTTTATTAGCGAAGAAGTCTTTTATGTATGATGGTCCTAGATTTTGGAATTCTCTAAGTGAAAGTATTAAAAATAGTCCATCCCTAAATTCTTTCAAGAAAAATCTAAAAACATTTTTGCTCAAATCTTATAGTAATATACAAGAATAATCTGATAACAGTTGGTAATCATCTTCATTTTTCATTTAGGTCTTCATCATCTGCTCGATTAATTTAATATATATTTGGTCTTATGATCTTACCTTCCCAAAATTAACATTATAACTTACTTTTTCCAGTCATGATTGTCCTGCTTCTTCTTCTTCTTCTTCTTCTTCTTCTTCCTTCCCCCTTTTCCCCTTTCCTTCTTATCTGTTTTACTTCTCCTTGTTCGTTTCGTGTTTGTAAATTGTATGTTGTTTTGAAATATTGTCTTGTGTTTTCTAAGTCTTCGTAGGCAAAATTTGAAACATTTATATTTTTGTTTTTTTTCTGGGGGATCCACAACCTACAAGCACTGCTTTTTAGTGGATCCCCCCCATTTCCTCAGAAATTAAGAAATTCTTGTAATAATTTTATTATGTGCAAAGTTTATTTGTATAGTTTCTTGAAAAAATGAATTATGTATGAAATGAAATGTAATATCTTTGTTTACCTTTCTGTTGGAAATGAAATAAATATGAATATGAATATGAATATGCAAGCAGGAAGATTATTCAGCTTTATAAAAGGTTTTCCTTGGATTTTTTTTTTTTTGGGGGGGGGGGGGCGTAACATATATCACTGCCCATCAGCGGCACGGGTCAATGGCTATATTGTAGTGACCAAACTCATTTTGACCTTTTTAACACTTAATTTTTCATTTAAGAACACCCTACAGCATTTTGGGTGTGTTTAGTAATTTATGCATACGTGTCAGACCCACTGATAGAGGCCAGTGGTTAGACCCAAAAGCCTAATTACTTTAAGGACAAAGTAGTACCTTGATTATCTATGCATAAATTGTTCGTAGGTAATGTCAAATGTATCGTATTGAAATTATGATATTTTCTCATATTTATTTTAATGTTTTTTTTTAAATGAAATTGATTATTATTATCTAATCCAGAAGGATATGCATTCATGCACAAAAAGTAGTCCTTATGGACGCGGAGCATGTCAGGCGAGGCCCTGATAGGCATTTTATGTAACCGACATTCGTCCACTTACGTACACTACGAAGCCGGTAGTTCCACTACGCACGTTTAATTGAAACAGTCAATATAGCCTGCTCGTGGTGCAGCTTTTATATAGGCATGTAGAGATAATTGAACATGATATTGATCTTTACTTTGCTATTAGTGCAATTATAGAATAGTGATGTTATAAAATAGTTATCTCAATACATGAGAGTTTTTTTTTATAGCTTGACTTGAATTGTGTTGCGTCTATATAGACGACTTTACATTTTTGGGGGCGTGGCATTGATTAAGTCACATTATATAATTAAACGATGTTCGGAGCTTGGTACATACATTCAGTTTGGATAATTACCGCTATAACACGGAATCTGTTCCATATTTTTATCCAGGATGTTGGGGATATTTAGTCCCTTTATTATGGATTCATACCTGACTAACTGAAAGTATCTAAAGTTATCATTATATTAAAAAAAGGTAATACAAATGAAATGACTAATTACAGACCTATAACAATAAGATCAATCTTTGCAAAGTTACTGGAAAAAATATTCATAAAGAGACTTTATCCATTTTTACAACTACATAATATTTTGATAAGTGGACAATATGGTTTTAGAAAACTACATTCAACTGATAGTCCACTTTTAAATTAATTTCAACATATTTTAAAGAATATTGAACACGGTAAGTATAGTGCAGGCATAAGCTCAATTTTGAAGGCAGATTGAGCGATGTGAAACGTTCATCGTAAACGCTCATCGTAATCTCAGTTCCACGGTGTACTGTTTATGCTCACTTCTCTGGCTCCTCCAGGCAATTCTCCCTGGGTGGTCTTGCACTGCGCATGCTACATAGACCATGGTCCATGCGTAGACCCACTAGAGGTCAGTGCTTTGACCCCATTTAAACGCGTTTACAAATCGTAAACGCATCTCTTTGTGAGTTTACGATCGGCGAACGTGGTCGCCGTTTTCCGGTGATTCTACAAAAATGAGAAAGGACGCAACTGTGGTTTGAACTAAACGTGTAACAGGTGCCTGATTCTGGCCAGAAAAGTTGAGCATAAACATACCCTAAAGCATTTGACTCCATTGATCACGAAACACGTTTACAGAAACTTTATTTGTATGGTAAAGAGGCAATGCATTTAATTGGTTTAAAAATTATTTGACTAATAGAACACAATATGTGGTGATCAATGGTGTCAAATCATCTACGCAGTTAAATAGCTGTGGTGTACCCCAAGGATCAGTGTTAGGCCCCATCCTGTTCCTTCTTTATATCAATGATAGTATAAACTCAAATAATAGTATAAAATAATAAAATTGTCATTGTTGGCTGATGATACCTGTGCAGTAATTCCTCATAAATCTATAACACATCATTGTTATTGAATCCATAAATATTGAGTTAAAAAAGTTAAATAGTTTGTTTCAATGTAATAAATTATCCTTAAATTTTTCAAAAAAACAATTATGTTATGTTTAAAACAAGAAACAAGAGGATTCCTGATAACTTACATGATGTACATAGAGTTAACATAACTATAAAAAGACTAAGTGATGTTAAATTTCTTGGTATAAATTGTAATGAATATTTAAACTGAACGGACATACATCTCAACTTTTTAATACAATATCAAAGAATGTTGGAATATATCTAGGCTTAAGTATATATTACCTAAAAATATTTTGCTCATGTAAAATAATACTCTCATCTTATCTTACATTAAATACTGCAGTTTCAAGTTTCAAGTCCATTTATTTCACTTTATCAAAAATAACATAATTGAACATAATGAACAATGGTAATTATTATAACTAAACATACAATATAGAAAACATAATGTACATGATAATATTTATAACAGAAAATACAATCATATAAATCAATCAATAAAGTGGGGGATCTACTGAAAAGCAAAGCTTGTATTATGCAGGTCCCGGTTCATAGGTTTGTGTATAAATAAGGAAAATACATATAAGACTCATTGGTCAAAGATTGAACTATTTCAAAAGAAAGCTGTTCTAATTATAACAAATTCAGATTTTCGCTCATCATCTGCACCATTTTTCTTTTGTTGTTGAAATATTACCTATTTATCATTTGGTAATACTCTAAAAACACTAATTTCATATCTACTCTTCATTAAATAACATAATTCCACAGTCTAAAGATAAGCACTTAATATTCAATTCCGATTTACACCAATATAACACCCGTCAAAGTAATAATCTTTATATTCCTTTTTTTCTTCCAACTACAATTGGTCTTCAATCCCTTAGCAGTAAGGGATTGAAGGAATGGAATGTACTCCCACAAGACATAAAATCAAGAAGATCACGTCTAATCACCGACATTAACGGATGGCCTTAAAGGGATAGTTGAGTTCTGTTGCAGAGGGCGCTACACTAAAAAAAAAATGACAAAATCATCTTTGTTTGATCAAAATCAGTTCAGAGATGGCTAAAATATCCATAAATATAACGATTTTTAATACTCGTGTACCACCACAAATATTAGATAATTTGAACAAGCCGTTGAAAGCCGTTGAAAAATAGCGCCTTTTACGTTGTATTTCAGCCAATACCGATGTTGGCTTTTTTGTTGGCTCTTTCGTGTTGATTATATTGCGCAAAACCAGCCGGTTCATGTATTGTTATTATTAATTAATTAATTAATTAACGGTCACCACATTTCTTTGAAAGTGGAGCTGAATTGGTATGATCGTATTGGCTAAATTTCACACATTTTGGGGTCTAAAACTACCTTCTTAACAATTTTAGGTGCTAAAAGGGCACTAGAAATGTCATAGATAAGAATAAGGAGCAATAACCATGCACTTTGAAGGCATTTGCGAGCTTAAAACAGAACTCAACTAGCCCTCTAACATTTAAATTATTCCATACACTTGTGCGAGGCACTCTAAAATGGCCAACTTACAAAGTTTTCTAATGAAGTACAGTTTATTTCAACCATTTGGGCCAAACGAAAACAGGCATGATATAGTTTACATAGAAACAAAAAAATGATATGGGAAGAGTTCCATACACGGATAACGCTTATTTTCCCTATAGAGACATACAAGCCATGTAAAGCAATTACATATCCTAAGAAGTAGAATTTAGCAGTGAAACATCGAAGTATTTACTTAGAAAACACCAAATTGTTTAGAGCAGTATCGTAGGGTTTGTGCATAGGGTGTCAATTATTGTCCTTGTATGGAACTCTTTACTCCGAAATCTGATCTCATATGTTGCTACCGTTTATTCTGTGATCTCTTTGATATATGTGCTGGGAAACGGGCCCTTCGCTTCGGTCGCCACCAGTTTGCCGGTCCACCAGTTGGGGTCAGTTTTGTTGATAACCTCAAATTTGTCTCCCTTTGTGAATGAGAGTTCGCCTTCTTCCCCAGCAGTAAAATCATACAAGGCTAGCACTACATGGATAGATTCAGACTGAAAACAAAAGAATGGAATGAGGTTAATGTCATAACTGCAAGTGCCCATGTTCATAATTATATACGAATCAATTTCAACCAGCCTTAATATTCTCCGTCGAAAGAGGGCAAAAGAGGGCGCTGTAATTACGGCGTCTTTGGATGCAGCGGACCACCACATCTGCACGCGCACTCATTACATCTAATATTTTGTGATCCCAACGGATGATTTTGTTTTTACGATCGTCCTCGTGGCCTAAACCCGGGACAGATTGTAGCAATACAATATTGCTGGAGATCTAGTATTTGGGACGTGTCGCTTACAACTCGCTAGTTATTTAATTCACAAAAAAGCCCAACTTGTGGGTCTATTTCGCATAGAGGCGGGGGATCGAATACACCTTAACCTGAGCAAGAGATCAGGTAAACTTTTAGGCATGGAGGGGGGGGGGGGGGGGGGGTGAGAGAAATGAAGAAAGAAAAAAGATGGAGGTATAAATAAATCACCCATATGTTTGAAGAAAAAGAAGGAAAAAATCTAAAAATGTATCTCCTTCCACTGTTTTTTTGTTGGTCAGTACGTTGCTGAAGACTGCTTTGCTCAGCACCCCTGGATTTTTTCGCCGAGGCCCGGGGGGGGGGGGGGGGAGCCATGCTAAACTGCTATGCAATTCAGTGAACGGGATTTCAATACAGATCCGAAAGTATTGTATAGGGTTAGGGGCCCCCAAGAAATAAAACTCAATCTCATCTAGAATTGCGAAGAGGAAATACGGTCGAACCTAGATAAGAGAGCACACAACGTTTTTAAACAAGGAAAATGTTAGGTTCAAATTCACTGTTCATCATTGTTTTCATTCCTGAAAATACAAGGTTCCTGTTATAATGTAGGTAATCTGCATAGTCCCAATGACCTCTATATTAACGGTGGGGTTCGAATGTTATTAGGGCGCTTTCGCAAATGCGACGGAAGGGAAAGACGACGGTAACACGATCGAAACAAAAAAATCGGCGCATGCGCGAACCAGAATTTTCTCCGTCTTGTTTATTTTCACGACCGTACGCGGCCATGATAGCGTTCGTTCCCTAAATACGACGGAGGAGCTGTATCGCCGTATATTCTCCCGTCGTCTTTGCTTCCGTCGCGTTTGCGAAAGCGCCCTAATAAAAACAGTGGTATTTATACCTTTCTGTCTTTGAGATATATAGTTTGGGAGCGGCTTACAGATGAGGTTCTGTGGTAGTCTACCAATTGATTCAGAGAATTGAATTTGACGACCCAGAGGAAGTACTTGCCAGCCCCGTCTCTCAAGACCTTGAAATGCTGCACACCATCCCCAAACCTGTAGGAGGAAGTATAAGATGATGGACCGAAATTGATATAAGGCAAAATACTCTATGTTTCTTTTGTATTTGCGAACTGATTCATATGCTGTTCTCCCACATCATTTTAAGGGCTAATCATCCAGCTATATAAGAAGGACTCGGACGCAGCTAGCTACAACGTGTTCGAGTCGAAGGCATGTCAAGCTTTCAAGGTATTAGTTAACTTTGCCTCTGATTCTAAACAAAATCCTTGATTTAGTTCATGCTGCAATCGTAATTATAAACATTTAGGTGAAAAATGAATCCTATGAATTTTACAAGCCAATCACAGGTTTGATATTATCAAGATATCAAAGATTGGAATTCGAAATTTCAGAAACCGTTTTCCCCCAACAGTTTTAAACAGCTTTGATAACACTACAGTCTATTGGGGAAAACAAGTATGGTAAAAACCGGTCACTCAAGGATTTTTACTTTTTTGAAGCACTTCTTATTCTTATTCTAATTTTTAAGCGCAATATTTCGGGGGCCTCAAATAAACCATATCACAGACACCGTCTGAAAACTACGTGTTATCAGTGTCTGTGATATATGGTGATATGACCATGCATCTCAGATTTTTTTTTTTTAACTGGAAACATTGTTAAACAATGCCTTAAGTAATTAATGCACCGTTGGGCAGCTATATAGCAATACGACTCGTGTATAACTATGACCACGGATTACAGTTAGGCCAGATATCGAAAGTGTTAGATTTTGCGAAGGGAGTAAAACCGGAGATCCCGGTGGCACAGGACAAAACTAACGCACTAACGTACGGTCCGAGCTGGGAATCGAACCAGAGCCACAGTGATGAGAGGCAAGCACGTGTAATACGCGCACTATAGCCACCCATGCCACCTAAAATCGTATGTCATAGACCAGTTCACGGTTAGCACATTACTACAATGACCCCGAATATAAACAGATCTTCAAACATGAAGAGGTCCTACTATGTACATTTTGAAATAATCACTGCTACAGCGATGGAAGTGCTATATAAATAGCCTTTGTCTCCCCTTTTCAAAGAATACTTCCACCTGTGTATCTTGGAGTCCACTGCTTGTGCATGAACGAATAATGATTACATAACTTTCATGAGCACGTATCCACGCGTATCCAGTATTTCGTCTCCGTGTATTTCAAAATTTGTTCTGCAATTACCTTTATCTGCTCATGCTCAGACTGTAACCGTGAACACAAATTTAAGTGATTTGTACTTTTACATATAACAAGTTTTGTTAGTGTTACAACTCACTTGACGGATAGAGTATAGTCGCCCGGGGAACTTTCACTTTCCCGGATGAGAAATGCGCCGTCCCTGTCATTCTTCAGTAGTTCTTCGGCCCCTTGTCGTGTAACCTTTAACCGCATAAAACTTTAGACAAAAAGAATAAACTCGTTGCAGCAAATGAGTTTACCCACACTTGCTCCAATGGGATTCGAACCAATGACTTGAAGCTCACAAATGGAAATGTCTTACTACTCAACCACCGAGCTAGTCAAAGTTGGGTCGTTGGTCATTCGAATTGACACGGTGATCACTGCAGTGTATTGATGGAATGTTGTCAATAATTATGTTTCCAGTATAAAAAAGAAAGAGCTAATGCTAGTCCCCATGACCAGAACCCAATACAACGACTGTTTTCGATGTGTTAATGAAAGCTTCTGCATTGCACTAGGATCAGGAGTCTACGAATATTTATTGTCAAAATTTAGTCAGCATGCAAACGGAACTCAAGTTGTATTCTACTGACAAAAGAAGTTGTACCAGGGGGTAAAGGGGGGGGGGGGCAATTTCGCATATAAATCTCTAATAATTGCGTGTTAAGAAATGTTATCAGCAAATTTTCGCGATATGCAAACAACAACTAAATACCAGTAACAAGCAATACACAACACACGGAAATTTGGTTGGTAATCCTGTTTTTATTAATGAAAAAATTTCATGCAAAGCAAATTGTTGTGCTTAGCAGCTCAATGAAAGTGACCCCAGAACTCACGCACCGAACGGTATGTACCGTTAACGCGCTAAAGGTACTATGTTCCATTTGCAGGCCAAAAAATGAAAACGTTAAATTCCAACGGCATTTGAAAGATAATACTAATTTAGAACTTCCCTCAATACGAAAGGGCTTTTGTGGGTAACTGACGACCGTTAGTTGTCGAATCGACTTCAGGGATGGCAGTCCTTTTAGTAAATAGTCTGATTTTCAAACAGGCCGTGTACCGAATGGTCGTACGTTTTGTGCTGATTGACTCAATCAGTTTAATGTTGGCCTTTACAAGAAGTTGGTTATTGAAGTAGACAAATGCTCATGATTTTACCCTTTACAACCCATATTATATATCTTCATTATTACGAGAAAACAAAATTAAGGCAGTCACTCAATAATGTCCGACAGTGAAGTCTAGAAAGTAAACGTATTTTCTTGCATAACAAGGGAGTTTACAGATAGCACATGGTACAAATGACCCCACATATCCACAGATCTTTTACACATGGAGAAGTTCCACTTTGAGCATCTTAGAATAATAACTGCCAAAGTCCTAGATGTGCTTCATGAATACCTTTTGTTTGACCTCTTGAAAAGAACTTTCACCTGCGTATCATAGAATGTACCGTTGGTGCATAAATTAATAATGTTACATTACTTTCATGAGCGCATATCCAGTATTCATCTCTGTGGGTTTTACCATTTTGGTAAAGAATTTGACCTCTTGAAAAGAACTTCCACCTGCGTATCATAGAATGTATCGTTGGTGCATAAATGAATAATGTTACATAACTTTCATGAGCGCATATCCAGTATTCATCTCTGTGGGTTTTACCATTTTGGTACAAATGACCTTTATCTGCCCATGCGCAGATTGTATCTATGAACTGGCTTATTCTAATACTAGTACACTGCAAACGGTTTTTTTAATTTCACAGATAGGACATATGTGTCATATTGATAATTCCTGCAAAGTTCTACAGAATTTGATGTTGGCTGCAAATAAGACATAGTACCTTTAAGGAAAAACTAATGTGCACAGAGCGAGCCAACTACAAACCCAACGTTTTGTTTTCAGAGCTAAAGGGCGGTTATAACTATCCCCAGGGGTGGTAAGTCACGTGTCTCAAGAGGACACTTTTTTTTTTTTTGGGGGGGGGGGGGGGTCTCGAAATTTGAAAAATTGACATTTTGCTTCTTTGGGGATGGGGATAGGGTCGCCTGTTTTAGGTCAGCCATGGGAATAATTATTATTATTTTTTTTTTAATAAAAAAAAAAAAAAAAAAAAAACCCAAAGGGGGGGGGGGGGGGGTTAGGGGGGTTTATACACATAAAAATACCAAGGGGGGGGGGGGGGGGGGGTTTAACCACCCAAACACCCCCCCCCCCTGCGTACGCGCCTGGTAGTGACCAAACCCATTTTGACCTTTTTAACACTTAATTTTTCATTTAAAGGGCCCATGACATCGAAATACAAGTGTATTCCTGTTGGTGTGCAGTCCTGCCTACATCTTATATTTTGATATGTAAACTTCTGAATTTGTTTCATAGATTTTTTAATATTTTTTGAAATATTTGTTTTTTAAATTTGCTAAGCTCCACTCCAAAAACCTCCACATCTGCCTGACTCGTACATCCCCTTCTCCAAAAGTGATGTCAACGGATCTAAAACCCGAGTTTGCCGTGAGAGAGAGAGAGAGATAGGGGGTGGGGGTTGGAAACAGAGAAAAAAAGGGTCGAGAGTTAATAGTTTTCACATGAAAAGGGGAAGGGGGTTTCTTGCTTCTAATCATGTGGAAGCACAGAGAACATTCATTTATTTCGTTCCGTCGGCTTACTTGTTGTCGTAAAAGCTTGTAACATCAACGATATTTAATTATTTTTGCAAATCTCACTCCCCTGCGATCTAAACCTCTCTTTTCTTCTCATTTTCTTCAATCATTTCTTTCGTTCCGTCGATTTACTTTTTGTCATAATAGCCTGTAACATCAGCGATATATAATTGATTTCGCTTCTCTCTCCCGTGCGATCTATCTCTTTTTTTTCTTCTCAAGCTCCTGGTGATATTGGCATTCATTTTCCTCAATCATTTCTTTCGTTCCGCCAACTTACTTTTTGTCATAAAAGCCTGTAACATCAGCGATATATAATTGATTTCGCTACTCCCCCCCCCCCTCCTCCCCTGCGATTTATCTCTCTTTTTTTTCTCAAGCACCTGGTGATATTGGCATTCATTTTCTTCAATCATTTTGGTTTAACCGTTTTGAAATTACACATATCTTTACAAGTGTGTATATTCTCAAGCATTCAGTTATTTCGATGAAGACATAATGTTTTTAGATCTCCGTAGGGGCAACAAAACCTTGCCGATAATAATTGTTTTTAGATCTCCGTTGAGGCAACAAAACCTTGCCGATAATTATTGTTTTTAGATCTCCGTCGGGGCGACAAAACCCTGCCGATAATTATTGTTTTTAGATCTCCGTAGGGGCAACAAAACCTTGCCGATAATTATTGTTTTTAGATCTCCGTAGGGGCAACAAAACCTTGCCGATAATTATTGATTTTAGATCTACGTTGAGGCAACAAAACCTTGCCGATAATTATTGTTTTTAGATATCCGTAGGGGCAACAAAACCTCGCCGATAACTTTTGTTTTTAGATCTCCGTCGGGGCAACGAAACCTTGCTGATAATTATTGTTTTTAGATCTCCGTCGGGGCAACAAAACCTTGCCGATAATTATTGTTTTAGATATTCGTCGGGACAACAAAACCTTGCCGATAATTATTGTTTTTAGATCTACGTAGGGGCAACAAAACCTTGCCGATAATTATTGTTTGTAGATCTCCGTCGGGCCAACAAAACCTTGCCGAAATTGTTTTTAGATCTCCGTTGGGGTAACAAAACCTTGCCGATAATTATTGTTTTTAGATCTCCGTCTGGGCAACAAAACCTTGCCCATAATTATTGTTTTAGATCTCCGTCGGGGCAACAAAACTTTGGCGATAATTATTGATTTTAGATCTCCGTCGGGGCAACAAAACCTTGTCAATAATTATTGTTTTTAGATCTCCGTAGGGGCAACAAAACCTTGCCGATAATTATTGTTTTCAGATCTCCGTCGGGGCAACAGAACCTTGCCGATAATTATTGTTTTTAGATCTCCGTCGGGGCAACAAAACCTTGCCGATAATTTTTGTTTTTTTAGATCTCCGTCGGGACAACAAATCCTTGCCGATAATTATTGTTTTTAGATCAGAACGTTTAATCTTTGATGAATTTGTATTAGGCCAGTTTCTAATTAATGAAAGCGATCATAAAAATGGCCGCTGGTTACATTATTTTTACCCGACGTCCAGCGAGTCGGGCTTATTTTGCAAGATGGCAGCTGGCATTTATGTTTTTTGTTTTCTTTTTCTTCAAAAAAAAGATAATTATAACAGTTCTTTTTTCATGTTTTTTCATATTAAAAAAAAAAATGAAAATGAAAATAGTTACTGAAGTACTGAGCAGTTTCTCAGCACCCACACGCAATACCCACTTCTATGCGCCCCCCGCCGCCGACCTCCGAACACTGGAGGTATAGGGGAAGTACAACATTTTATAGTACAAGTTCTAGTACAAACACACACAGACAAATGCAGTTAATCTGGCACACTCGACCCTTTTGTTATTGAAGGCATTGCAGTTAAGGTGATTACATAATAGCTAATTGTCCATCGCTAGTTAAGAGGATTAGAGATAATTGGATTTACTTGGAGAAGAGGCAAAGGAAAGGACTCAATCCTCAAATTCACCCTGTGAAAGTGATGTCCTGAAACCCGAGTAAGCAGGGACTTAGTAGGGTAAAGGGAAGACGGGCCGTTTGCGTCATGACCTCTAAAGACTCTAATAATATCAGCTTAAGAAATTGCTGTGATGTTCTCAGGTAAAAATTCCTGCAATAAAAGTAGTAACAAAATAAAGCTGATATTATTAGAGCCTTTTAGAGGTGTATAATATAGTCTAGATCTGCCAGGCCCCTAAAGCTGTGCCATATTGTACGGATCTATTGGAAAGCAAAATAAGCCCAATAAATAATTCGTATATATATATATATGTATACATACATAAATATAGATATTTATATATAGTTCTCCTATGCAAACTTTCCTCTGTGAAATGCATAATAAATTCGTTTTCGAGGGTTGGCAATGAAAATAGATAAACAGTAGAAACAGACCATGAATGAAGAAATAAACAGCTTGGTCGATTTGTTTAGAGGCATTATCTTCAAAAACCAAGACAGCTTAAACTGTATTATCCTTTTTATGGTTGAACAATTTATTATAGATCTACACCTCTAAAGACTCTAATAATATCAGCTTAAGAAATTGCTGTGATGTTCTCAGGTAAAAATTCCTGCAATAAAAGTAGTAACAAAATAAAGCTGATATTATTAGAGCCTTTTAGAGGTGTATAATATAGTCTAGATCTGCCAGGCCCCTAAAGCTGTGCCATATTGTACGGATCTATTGGAAAGCAAAATAAGCCCAATAAATAATTCGTATATATATATATGTATACATACATAAATATAGATATTTATATATAGTTCTCCTATGCAAACTTTCCTCTGTGAAATGCATAATAAATTCGTTTTCGAGGGTTGGCAATGAAAATAGATAAACAGTAGAAACAGACCATGAATGAAGAAATAAACAGCTTGGTCGATTTGTTTAGAGGCATTATCTTCAAAAACCAAGACAGCTTAAACTGTATTATCCTTTTTATGGTTGAACAATTTATTATAGATCTACACCTCTAAAGACTCTAATAATATCAGCTTAAGAAATTGCTGTGATGTTCTCAGGTAAAAATTCCTGCAATAAAAGTAGTAACAAAATAAAGCTGATATTATTAGAGCCTTTTAGAGGTGTATAATATAGTCTAGATCTGCCAGGCCCCTAAAGCTGTGCCATATTGTACGGATCTATTGGAAAGCAAAAAATGCCCAATAAATAATTCGTATATATATATATATATGTATACATACATAAATATAGATATTTATATATAGTTCTCCCATGCAAACTTTCCTCTGTGAAATGCATAATAAATTCGTTTTCGAGGGTTGGCAATGAAAATAGATGAACAGTAGAAACAGACCATGAATGAAGAAATAAACAGCTTGGTCGATTTGTTTAGAGGCATTATCTTCAAAAACCAAGACAGCTTAAACTGTATTATCCTTAAAAACAATCTCTCTTACATTGTTATGTAACTAGTCAAGTTTAGCCCCATTTACATTTAATTATTCATAAAGAATCATCTGAGTTAAAGGTCAAGTGTAGTTCCAAAAGGAAAAGGGCTAGTATGATAATGGTTTATATATTTATGGGGTTTTGGGGTCGGAGAATCTGATTATAATGTTCTCTCATCGATTTGAGGTCCCCTTGGGGCTATCATACTGGCCATATTGGTCAAATCCAAAATGGCCGCCATCTGAGTTAAAGGTCAAGTGTAGTTTCAGAGGAAAAAGAGCTAGAAAAGTAAAAGTTTATAGAAATATGTGGGTTTCAGGGTCAGCAAATCTGGTTATGATGTTCTGTAATTGATGTGAGGTCTCCTTTGAGCTGTTACAATGGTCAAATCCAATATGGCTGCCATAAGGGCAAATGCTTTGATGTGCATACTTAGATCTTCTTTTTTGTGGGATGTAATGTTGGGATAACACTAATTTTATGGTTAAATCAATGGTTAACATGCACACTTAAACATACTAACATACATTAGTTAATCCTCACATACACACAAAAAACGCATAAACACCACACACACACACACACACACACGCACACAAACACCCAAGCAATACATTACCATTTAAAGTCTGTCAGTTCTGTTTATCTTAAGGAAATAATATTCTTGTCAATTTTGATTCTACAAAGTTAAAACATGGTGGACAAAGGTGGACGTGGCTTCAAAAGAAACTATTTCGTGATAAAAATATTGGTGCTATGTTTATGACCGACGTAATAAGTGCTTTAATTATGAGGGTATATTTCTCAATTACTTATTTGAAGTGAGTTGTACTTCTACTTCTTTCTCAGTAGTTATATAATACAGTTCCTTGTATGTCATTTGACCTGGGTTTTATTGAGTTTCTATACATAATCCTAAAATGGCAATCTAGAAAGGCAAGGCGGATTTCCAATATGGAATCTTTGGTTAGAAGTGATTACTGTCATAGTTGTGTCCAGTTATACAGTAAGTACGTTCAACTGGGCACAACAGTGCTCTCGATATATGTATAATAATACATTTCAGCATTATGTTCTAGTAGTCGTTGTGTCAATGTTGTTGCTACATCCGCCCTCGCATTTGCAGAACATCGTTTCACTGGTGACCCCGACGTGATCTAAACCCGACCAACCTGCTGAGTGGCAGACATCCTTTATCAAAACTGTTTCAATTATTGTCTCCCTTTCCTTCATATTTCTACTCACGTCTTATCTTTCAACTTTCATCATGCCTACTGACGATTACACCCCGGCCATTCTTCAACTTCTTCAACTTCTGCTTGCCCTTCACCTGTCTCCAAAAGGAAAAGGGCTAGTATGATGACAGTTTATATATTGATGAGGTTTTCGGTGTCAGAGAATCTGATTATGATGTTCTTTCATCGATTTGCGGTCTCCTTGGTGCTGTCATACTGGCCATATTGGTCAAATCCAAAATGGCCGCCATCTGAGTTAAAGGTCAAGTGTAGTTTCAAAGGAAAAAGAGCTAGAAAAGTAAAAGTTTATAGAAATATGGGGGTTTCAGGGTCAGCAAATCTGGTTATGATGTTCTGTAACTGATGTGGGGTCTCATTTAGGCTGTTACAATGGTCAAATCCAATATGGCTGCCATAAGGGCAAATACTTTGATGTGCATACTTAGATCTTCTTTTTTGTGGGATGTAATGTTGGGATAACACTAATTTTATGGTTGAATCAATGGTTAACATGCACACTTAAACATACTGACATACATTATTTAACCCTCACATACACACACAACGCATAAACACCACAAACACACACACACACACACGCACACATAAACCCAAGCCATACATTACCATTTAAAGTCTGTCAGTTCTGTTTATCTTAAGGAAATAATATTCTTGTCAATTTTGATTCTACAAAGTTAAAACATGGTGGACAAAGGTGGACGTGGCTTCAAAAATAACTATTTTGTGATATAAATATTGATGCTATGTTTATGACCTGACGTTATAAGTGGTTTAATTATGAGGGTTTATTTCTCAATTACTTATTTGAAGTGAGTTGTACTTCTACTTCTTTCTCAGTAGTTATATAATACAGTTCCTTGTATGTCATTTGACCTGGGTTTTATTGTGTTTCTATACATAATCCTAAAATGGCAATCTAGAAAGGCAAGGCGGATTTCCAATATGGAATCTTTGGTTAGAAGTGATTACTATCATAGTTGTGTCCAGTAATACAGTAAGTACGTTCAACTGGGCACAACAGTGCTCTCGATATATGTATAATTCTTGACCTGCGCCCATACATTTCAGCATTAAGTTCTAGTAGTCGTTGTTGTCAATGTTGTTGCTACATCCGCCCTCGCATTTGCAGAACATCGTTTCACTGCACTGCAAAAACCAGGGTGTTAAATTTCTAACACCAGTATGGTATTGATTTTTTTTGACACCATTGGTGTTATTTTTAACACCGGTCAGATTTAATCATGCATTAATAATTACTTGATGTTAAATAACATGATGTTTTTTTATGCTCGGTGTTGAAAGTATCATCACGTGATTTCGTTTAAGGTGGTTGATTGGTCGAATAAGTTTTCACAAAGTGTACGCGCGCTTAATGATTACTTTACACGTGTTCACAGAAAAATACATTTATCATGATTTGTTAAGCAAATTATGACAATGAACATCAATTTTGTGATTTGTATTTTCCTTTGGCAATTATTGACCAATAGATTATTTGTCCGATCTTGTTACAATTACATTAACGTTTTAGCAATAGATATATTGATTATAAGATTACTAACCAAGAAACAACATGCATATTTATTATATATTCGTGTACCAGCCTGTATCATTTAAATGTTAATCTTGAAATTACTTCAAATGATCTATGTGATGGAGTTAATGCAATGCAGATTAGAATATACCTATTGGTGGACTTTTGCCAACATCGATTATGAATTATCAGTTTACCATTGGTTCTTCTACTCTGGTCGATAATAGGAAATAAGGAATGTGGGACCATTGGATCAACAAGAATATAAACACCAAAAGTGGAATTGAATTTGTTATGATTCCAGATACTGTTGTTAATCTACACCAGTAGGAGTTGTCAAATATTAACACCAAAAGTGGAATTGAAATTATCTAATTCCAGAAAATGATGTTAAGTAACGCCAGAGGAGTTGTCCGATATAGATACCAAGAAAGTGTTAAATTGAACACCCTTGGTGTTAATTTTAACACTCTGGTTTTTGCAGTGTGGTGACCCCGACGTGATCTAAACCCGACCAACCTGCTGAGTGGCAGACATCCTTTATCAAAACTGTTTCAATTATTGTCTCCCTTTCCTTCATATTTCTACTCACGTCTTATCTTTCAACTTTCATCATGCCTACTGACGATTACACCCATTCTTCAACTTCTTCAACTCCTGCTTGCCCTTCACCTGTCTCCAAAAGGAAAAGGGCTAGTATGATGACAGTTTATATATTGATGAGGTTTTCGGTGTCAGAGAATCTGATTATGATGTTCTTTCATCGATTTGCGGTCTCCTTGGTGCTATCATACTGGCCATATTGGTCAAATCCAAAATGGCCGCCATCTGGGTTAAAGGTTAAAGGTGAAAAAGAGCTAGAAAAGTAAAAGTTTATAGAAATATGGGGGTTTCAGGGTCAGCAAATCTGGTTATGATGTTCTGTAATTACTTTGAGCTGTTACAATGGTCAAATCCAATATGGCTGCCATAAGGGCAAATGCTTTGATGTGCATACTTAGATCTTCTCTTTTGTGGGATGTAATGTTGGGATAACACAATAAATGTTATGGTTAAATCAATGGTTAACATGCACACTTAAACACACTGACATACGTTATTTAACCCTCACATACACACAAACAACGCATAAACACCACACACACACACACACGCACACATACACCCAAGCCATACATTGCCATTTAAGGTCTGTCAGTTCTGTTTATCTTAAGGAAATAATATTCTTGTCAATTTTGATTCTACAAAGTTAAAACATGGTGGACAAAGGTGGACGTGGCTTCAAAAATAACTATTTCGTGATATTTAATATTGTTGCTATGTTTATGACCTGACGTTATAAGTGGTTTAATTATGAGGGTATATATCTCAATAACTTATTTGAAGTGAGTTGGTACAACGAATCGTCTTCTTTCTTTAATAATTTAATGAAACGTCAGAGCTTCCGCGCTACGCGCGGAGGAAGAGGAACTCTATTCAAACAAGGATTAAGAGCCGAGAACGGTACAACGAATCGTCTTCTTTCTCTAATAATTTAATGACACATCAAAGCTTCCGCGGGGAAAGCTCCCCCTCCCTGCACATACCCCCTAGGGAGCGCGCTCTGTAAGTGATTCGCACGATTCGCGTGCTCACTACTGCCCTAAAATAAAATCCTGACTACGTGCTTGAGAGAATGATAACCCAGGTAGCAAGCCCATGTGGGACACACATCGGTCCCATATTCTCTGAAATGTTTTCTTTATTGAGGGTGACTTGAAAAAGTTAAAAACTTGGAAGGGAGGGGTGCAACCTGCCACACGCTTCTACCTCTTGGTTGCTTTGATCCATTGCCGAAAATATTTTGGCACCTATCACCCCCCCCCCCCCCAACCACGGATACAAATCGACACCCCTGGATATATGTATAATAATACATTTCAGCATTATGTTCTAGTAGTCGTTACTGTCCATGTTGTTGCTACATCCGCCCTCGCATTTGCAGAACATCGTTTCACAGTTTATATATTTATGGGGTTTTGGGGTCGGAGAATCTGATTATAATGTTCTCTCACCGATTTGAGGTCCCCTTGGGGCTATCATACTGGCCATATTGGTCAAATCCAAAATGGCCGCCATCTGGGTTAAAGGTTTAAGAGGAAAAAGAGCTAGAAAAGTAAAAGTTTATAGAAATATGGGGGTTTCAGGGTCAGCAAATCTGGTTATGATGTTCTGTAATTGATGTGAGGTCTCCTTTGAGCTGTTACAATGGTCAAATCCAATATGGCTGCCATAAGGGCAAATGCTTTGATGTGCATACTTTAAAAGATCTTCTCTTTTGTGGGATGTAATGTTGGGATAACACTAATTTTATGGTTAAATCAATGGTTAACATGCACGCTTAAACATACTGACATACATTATTTAACCCTCACATACACACAAACAAGGCATAAACACCACACACACACACACACACACACACACACGCACACGCACATACACCCAAGCCATACAATACCATTTAAAGTCTGTCAGTTCTGTTTATCTTAAGGAAATAATATTCTTGTCAATTTTGATTCTACAAAGTTAAAACATGGTGGACAAAGGTGGACGTGGCTTCAAAAATAACTATTTCGTGATATTTAATATTGATGCTATGTTTATGACCTGACGTTATAAGTGGTTTAATTATGAGGGTATAAATCTCAATTACTTATTTGAAGTGAGTTGTACTTCTACTTCTTTCTCAGTAATTATATAATAATAATAATAATAATACATAACATTTATTAGGCGCTAAAATACTGATGTTTCTAAGCGCACAGTGTTCTGATTAAGAGAAGACTATAACTCGTAGAATTAAATTAGAAGAAAAAGCAAAAATACAAAAGTAACATAGATAAGGTAAGAAAAACAGTGGCAATCAACTAAATAAAGACAATAAATAAATAAATACAGGTCCTTGTATGTCATTTGACCTGGGTTTTATTGTGTTTCTATACATAATCCTAAAATGGCAATCTAGAAAGGCAAGGCGGATTTCCAATATGGAATCTTTGGTTAGAAGTGATTACTATCATAGTTGGGTCCAGTTATACAGTAAGTACGTTCAACTTGGCACAAAAGTGCTCTCGATATATGTATAATAATAAATTTCAGCATTATGTTCTAGTAGTCGTTGTGTCAATGTTGTTGCTACATCCGCCCTCGCATTTGCAGAACATCGTTTCACAGTTTATATATTTATGGGGTTTTGGGGTCGGAGAATCTGATTATAATGTTCTCTCATCGATTTGAGGTCCTCTTGGGGCTATCATACTGGCCATATTGGTCAAATCCAAAATGGCCGCCATCTGAGTTAAAGGTCAAGTGTAGTTTCAGAGGAAAAAGAGCTAGAAAAGTAAAAGTTTATAGAAATATGGGGGTTTCAGGGTCAGCAAATCTGGTTATGATGTTCTGTAATTGATGTGAGGTCTCCTTGGAGCTGTTACAATGGTCAAATCCAATATGGCTGCCATAAGGGCAAATACTTTGATGTGCATACTTGTTGAAGCAGTGCAAAGAAGGGCTACCAGATTTGTCAAAAATAGCAAGCAAAATTAGTGCTACTTAACCCTCCTTAACCCTTTAATTCAACGATCAACCAGAAAATCATACAATAAGTCTAATTTTAAAATTAGTTTAAACAAAGATTCCTTTAAATATTCATTCCTTCCAAAATACACTGTTGGTCATAAATGGTGGAATATTTATTTTTATCCCAATTTATTGAATGATTTTGACAATGATTTATTCCTAATAGATCTAGATAATAGTATACATTCTCAGATTTTAGTGAATGACAATTGGGGAGTGTTTGTTTTGCGTGACTGCTACAGCATGTGTGTGCTACTATGCTAATCAACTAGGGGACCTACGTCTTTAAGTCATAACTGACAGTAATAGGGATTAATGCCTCATAAAAGGGCACTTAGATAGCACATCAACACGGTTTTGATCCTGGGGGCTCACAGTAACGAGGCCATTGCTTAGCCAATAAATCATGACTGTACGCAGCGGGCGCTAGGGTACGTCGACGCCCCCACCAAAACAAAAAAACAAAGAAAATGCAATCATTTTTCAATAATTCATTGCATTTTGCCCCGACCCCCAACATAACAAAAATCTTCTATGTGGGCATGCCTTGAACCATAATGCATTTCCCTACAGAGGATTTTTTTCCTGTTGGGGACTGGGGGAAAATGCAATGAATTATTGAAAAATTATTGCATTTTCTTTGTTTTTTATGAGGCATTTATGAGGCATTAATCCCCATTACTGTAAGTTATGACTTAAGGACGTAGGTCCCCTAGTTGATTAGCATAGTAGCACACACATGCTTTAACAGGCACGCAAAACAAACACTCCCCAATTTTCATTCAATTAAATCTGAGAATGTATACTATTATCTAGATCTGTTAGGAATAAATCATTGTCAAAATCATTCAATAAATTGGGGTAAAAATAATTATTCCACCATTATGACCAACAGTGTACTTACAGACTGGAATTCTTTACCACCATCCATAGTTTACTTTCACAATCCTGACGTATTCAAGGTTAATGTGCAACAACATTTTCAATAGTATTATTTTATTATTTCACGCTAACACCCAGTCCGACTCGTTTTTACTCCTCCGGGAATGTTGAGCCGTATTATTTTCAGATTCAGATTCAGGCAAATTCATAACTTTCATTGATCTTATAACATTACTGCCAGCCAGGCACTTATACAAAGGAAAAGATACAATTATCATTAGGAAACTGGCACCAATTAGAAAGGATAAGGGGCAGGTGTCTATAAAAAGTGGGCACATATCACAGATGAAAAGGGGCGCATATTACAGAGTTAAAGGGGGTTCCTGTCGAATTTGAATAAGGGCACTCATCGGAAATGGAAAGAGGGCATACACATGTAATGAGGCACTTCTCAAAATATAAGGGACACCTCTTATATTTGAAAAGAGGCTATTATAAGAGATGAAGGGCACTCATTAGAGGTGGTAAGGGGCACTTCTTGTATTACAAAGGAAAATGGGCACTTGTCGAAGGAAAAGGGACAACTATGAGATTTTAATAGAGGCATCTATTAGTGTTGTAAGAAGGGGAATTTCTGAGAAGGGGATGTGGCTCTATTTAAAAAAGAATAGGGCAATTATCAGAATGAAAAAGGGCACTTATTAGAAAGAAAAAAGGGGCACGTGTCAAAATAAAAGGGGTTACTTATCACAAGTGATAAGTGGCACACATCAAAAATAAAAAGGGGCACTTATCAGAAGGGGATGGGGCACTTATTACAAAACAAAAGGGCACTTGTTAATTAAAAATAAAATGGGCACCTGTCAGATTTGAACAGGGGCAATTATCAAATGCGGTAAGAGGCATTTACAGGAATTTGGTGCTTATTATGTTTAATTTAGCCATACATATGGGCATATCTACGTCTCCTTTTGAAAAAGAAAGTCTAGTAAGGGTGATGTTTACGATGATGAAAATGTAAATGCACTACATGAGTCCGTTTTAACTGACAATGTGGTGCTTGACGGTTAAATTAAACAGTCACTCAAACAGCAGCCACTACGACCCAACACTTCTTCTCCAGTCCCTTAATTAGGAAAAAGGGAGCCATCTTGAATGCCATATAGGCAAAAATCTTGGATTCCATCTTCAAACATGTAGCTACTAAAGTTATTGATTACATTTTTATATGTATAAACTCACATTTTTAGAAACGATGAAAGACATTTATTGTACATGTATGAGAAGTAACTCGTTTTAGGATTTGGGAATTATGCTACCATTTTTGACGCCATCTTAGATCTGTATGATTCTTGTCTGCTACAGGCATTTAAACTGGTCTTAATGGATTAATAAATAAAAATAGAGTTATAACAGGTGTCAAAAACGACCTAGTGCAAAATGTAGGCCTATATCCCTTATCTTTGACATCCTATTCGAGGCCTGTGCCATGATTGTGCTCATCCATGAGCCTAGATTCTAGATCCCAGAAGGCTACATGGGTCGATGCCCTACTTCTCTGAACTTAGACTATATCTAGACGTTTTGATCATGATCATGGATCTTCAAGAAATCTTGGAGATACCAGTCTGGAAGAATGACGTAATCATCATCCTCTCGGCTTCCTAGAAGTTTGAATCTTCTGGCTTGAAGTCTCTTCTTGACGCCTGGTCCCTTCTTTACCTCGGGCAACTCCAGACGATGGACCATTCTGTACGGAAAATGACAAGAAACTGAAAATACAACAATCATTTCAAATTTCATTCCTTTTATCTTTGACCGTTTTTATCTATTTTTCTTTGTAAATAGTAAATTAATTGTAATCTCACTCTGATGCCATCTGGTGGACAAGGTCACATCACATTTTGGCTCTGGGCAAATGTGGCCTGTTCGTAGGCTCAGTATATTATGAATTAAAAATTGTAGATTAAATTTGATTAGATTTAAGATGGACAATGACAAATATATTGAACCATTGTTGCAAAATTGTTTCGTATGACATTGCAATAATGAACGTAAAGTTAATACAAATGTATACTACGTTTCCATCACCATTATGGAGAAGGATTAAATTGTTGATATTTCATAGATGATTGGTAACGACATTTACTTTGGATTATCTTCCTTGATCAAGTCTTTGATGTTTGCGAGGAGAGTATGAAAGGTGTCATAACACGCCTCTGGCTCCCAGAATCTCTGCAACAACAAAAAACAGACACAAATGAATTGCCTGTGTATAAACATATAATATGTATTTTTTCTAGAAACATTTAACATCATAGTTTAAAAATTACATGGAGAGGCCGAAACGGCCAAACCGGGAGAAAATGACATGAGAAAAGGGCATGATTAGACCAAAAATGTCGTATAATTGCATGACAAAACTAGATTCCAGAACTAGTACGCCTCACCATCAAATTGCCAGTGAGATTTCCGACTCTTTATTTACGAAGAAACTTACTTAGGGAGAATTTTAATGCACCCTTTATGACGGGCCTTATAGGCCATAATTGTGTACAACTATACAGTGATCGCATGTATGTATAGTTTTAACCAATCGGAAAGCAGGAAACAGTTCAGCCATACAACTATGCAACAATACAACTATACATCCATCGAAACAAAACTTGAATTGCACTTAAATGGGATATTTCCACTATGGTATTCTTAATAATGACTTAAAATTAATGACAAATTCTTTTCATTTTTTTTTGCAAATCGAAAGATTAAAAAGGAAAAGTTTGTTATACTTATCATCATTGGTGCTCGTTGTGGAAATTCATCTGTCTTCATCAGTTCAATCGAAGAGAGAGTGGATTTCTCGTTCTCATAATCTCGCCATCCACAGAGAATCTGGGGAATCCCAGCAATCACGGCCTGGGACCACCATTTGAGAGCCGTGTATCTGTATTTGGGAGAAAGAGAAATTAACTCCACAGCAAAGAATTGCAAGAAATCAATTCAAGAGCAAATTCAATTTCACTTCATTTCACATTATTGCTTTCTAGCGGTGTAAATTTGGCTACATTACGAAAATGGTCTATTGAAACCTTCGCTTGGTTTTTAAACTGGTTTGGCGGTCGTGCATGTGAATGGATTGTCTGCATACTTTTGGCGTCACTCGAAAGTATGGAGTTCGGCGGGAGGTGGGGGGGGGGATAAGGGTGGGGTGCTTCCGACAAAATTACCTTCGCCTAAGACTACTGCTACTACTAAAACAACAAGAACTACTTCTACTACTACTACTACTACTACTACTACTAGTAGTATTAATAATAATAATAACTACTAACACTACTACTAGTCTACTAATACAAAGAACTATAATAACTAAAAATACCTCCTAAAATTCCTCTCGGCCTGGGCTGAGTTAATATGATATCTGAGTTTGATATCGATGTAGTTTCGTGGAGGATGTTGGTCAGAGTCATCCCGTTCTGCATCGACTCCGCAACTAAACACAATCTTCTGATGTCCACATTGAGTCTTCATCACCGCAGAATAATAGGCGTTGTCATCTGAAGATATATCTGGAGGTGCTCCGTCAACTAAATTATTCAAATATAATTAATTGCTTAGGATATCATAATTTCTAAAGACTTTATTTTCAAACATTTTCAAACATTAGGCTAAAGTTAAAACTAAATCTTAATTGGGTAAAGCTTCGACCAATAAGTGCCCTAGTATGAATGAAGTCGAAATTAAACATTATCATGCGCTAAAAATATGGGTATCCAGTTGCCCCAAAAATGACGGTATCGAACGTCATAGCACGTACTCCTCTCATAATTATCATAATTATCTTGCTAATGTAGTTTGTTTGTCTAAAGCGGACTTTCAAAACTGTGATATAATGATTTTAAATGATATTTATAACTAACTCAGTTTATATAGAGTACAACAGAATAATAAAGCGAGAGAAGGGGTTGGGCGGGATAGGGGGGGGGGGGTAAAGGGAGGGATTGGACAGATGAGGAGGGAGATCGAGAGTAAGAAAGAGAGAGAGAGAGAGAGAGAGAGAGAAAGAGAGAGCGAGAGAGGGGTGGATGTGAGATAGAAAGACAAATTGTTAAAGAGTGGGGGATAGAGAGAATGCAAGTACGGGGAGATAGGGGGAAGAGAGAGAGTGGAAGAGAAAGAGAGGGGGTGTAGAAGAGGGAAAGAGAGAAAGAGAGACCGAGAAAAATAGAGAGTGGGAAGTTAAGGGAGAGAGAGAGAGAGAGAGAGAGAGAGCATTAGAAACACCTTACTCAGGGTCACGTGTCTTTTAAAATTCTTCAAGCAGTATTCTGTCTCATTGGAAGCAGTTGTCTTACCGGCGTCTTTCATCCATTCAATGTAATAAGTGCCCTTACAAAGAGTGACGAGGACTTCCATACTGTAAATGGTCTCGATAGCACGGAGCAGACGACAGAATACTCCACGCTTTCCTACGAAATCGATATCGAGTCTATGTACGAAAACAAAATAGAAGAACAAGAATACGCGGCCGAATTAAATATGTAAAATAACAAAGACGGAAGGAGAGGATAAAAGGATGGGCAAAGGGAGGAAGAGGGATATCAAAAACACAGCCATAGTATTGTTACATGCATGTCGTTTAAAAATCATTGAAAGGAGTCCCCCAAACCGCCTCCTGTCCCTCCATACATTTACGTTATTAAAGCGCTGTCAGCAAAATGTATCCAGAGGGAGCAGAGACTGAGACACAGTGAGACAGTGAGGGAGAGAGAGACAGAGAGATGTACAGAGGCGGCGGAGCCGGGGGGGGGGGGGGGGGGGGTCAGGGGGGCACAGTGCCCCCCACTTTTTCAAGTGCCCCAAAAGTGCCCCTTTTTCCATGGGAAAAGTGCCCCTTTAACTTTGTAAGAAGCGCCCCTTTTTACATAAAGAGTGCCCCTATTACTTTGATATGTGCCCCTGTTAATTTTTAAAGGTGCCCCCTCTCCTTTCCACCTCTGATATGTGCCCCTTTTATTTTGACACGTACCTCTTTTCCCAGACAAGTTCCCAGTTTCCTTTGCAATAAGTGTTTATTTTCCATTCTCATAAGTGCCCTTTCTAATCTCTAGTAAGTGCCTCTTTTCGGATACGAGAAGCGCCCCTTTTCACTTATGTGAAGCGCCTCCTTCACCTCTGTTAATTGCCCTATTCAAATCTTAGAGGTGCCCCTTTTACTTTGACAATTGCCCCTTTTCCTTTGTGAGAAGTGCCCCTTTCCCTTAATAACTACCTCTTTTTAACTCGGATAAGCGCGCCTTATATTTTCACGCGGGAGATAAATGTAATAACGCCCACAAATGTAATAACACTTTACCCACAAATGTAATAACACCCACAAATGTAATAACACTTTACCCACAAATTTAATAATTCACCCACAAATGTAATAACCACTTTACCCACAAATGTAATAATTTCGAATCACCCACAAATGTAATAATGACTTTACCCACAAATGTAATAAATTTGAAGTGATATTTTGTCGAATTTGTTCAAAACTAAAACCCTGTATTAAAGCATGGGTATAAAGCATGGGTATTCCTGTGGAATAACATGAGAATCGAGCGTAGTCTTTCCTCCAGACACGGTTATTCAAAAGTTTAAAAAAAAAAAAAAAACTTTTAAACTAAGACCCCACCATCTTCCAAACTAAGACCCGGTAATAAAGCATGGGTTTAGAGCGTAGTTTTTTTCTTCCAGACCCGGTTATTTCAAAACTTTTTAAAAATCTTCAAAACTAAGACCCCATCATTATTCCTGTGGAAGAACGTTGTTGTTGTTGTTTTAGTTTTAAGGGCGTGTGTCATTCAATTGTGAATATTTACGCCGAATTCAAGTTTTTTAATAATTTTAAATGGAAACAACAAAAAAAGGGAGGGAAAAAAAAAAAAAAAAATCGACGCTGTTCAATTTTTCGCATTTTGCGGAGATTCCAGACAGGCTGTCAACATAAAATCATTTAACCGTTTTGTGCGTATTTTCCACAGAACTCTTAAATACGTATTTTACAGTTCTGTGGTATTTTCTGGCCAGCCCGCTTCGGGCTTGAACGTTGAACATGAGTATTGAGCGTAGTCTTTTCTTCAGACCCGGTTATTCAAAAGTTAAAAACAAAAAAACAAAAAAAAAAACAAAACAAAGAAAAAACCTTTTAAACTAAGACCCCTCCATCTTCCAAATTAAGACCCGGTAATCATTTCAGACTTGTTCTTGTTTATATAGCTGCTTGAGTGTTTCAGAAGTAGGGAAAACTGTAATATAAATGTGTTTGTTTGTATTTGCCTTTGAATAAATTTCGTTCTCATGAATTCACACCGTGTACCGCGTACCAATTGGTAGTCTTCAGTATAAGTAATTGATACGTTCATCACATGAAGAAAGGTAATTCATTCACGCACTCATGAAAATATAACATCGCAATCCAACGTTTCAATGTCACTTATAGCGTACATATATATATATATATATATATATATATATATATTATGTTACATATCGTGAACATATTTCATAATCACATGCATAAAACAATGAGCGTCAATATTTAAAGACATATAAGGTCACTCATTCGATTACTTTTTTTTTCTACGAACATTGAATTCCAGGATATTTGTGGGCGTTAGAATATTTACATGATTAAAAAATCGTCGACGGTCAACGAACCATCGAATCGGTCCCTCCTCTGTGTGTTATATGGACCATTTTGACTGATTCGTCAGTTCGTGTGACCGCCGACCAATCATTTATTTGTGACGTGTTGTATCCACATATGTAATAATATAATTTATTTTTAAATTAAAAAAAAGAGGAATAACATGGTGGGTCTTAGTTTCGAAGATTTGTTTAAATTTCTATTTCTTTTGAAATAACCGGGTCTGGAGGAAAGACTACGCTCTATACCCATGTTATTCCACAGGAATGAGATGGTGAGGTCTTAGTTTGAAGATTTTTTTTTTTTTTAAATAACAGAGTCTGAAGTAAAGACTACGCTCTAATCCCATGCTTTATTACCGGGTCTTTATTTGAAAGATGGAGGGGTCTTAGTTTAAAAGGTTTTTTCTTTGTTTTGTTTTGTTTTGTTTTGATTTTTTGTTTTTTTTAACTTTTGAATAACCGGGTCTGGAGGAAAGACTACGCTCAATACTCATGTTCCGAGTTGGTCCTTGGGCGTCCTATATAGCCGATTAGCCTTCTGCTCGCCAGCCACTGAATTCTTCATCATTAAATAAAGGTTTAGCTTTTAAAAATCCAATTTATCCAAATCTATATATAAAAAAAAGTAAATCTAATTTTAAAGGAATATAAATCCTGAGAGAAGAGGCGTAAATATGCACTTCTGAATGAAAAACGCCTATAAATTAAAACAACAACAACAACAACGTTCTTCCACAGGAATAATGATGGGGTCTTATTTTTGAAGATTTTTAAAAAGTTTTGAAATAACCGGGTCTGGAAGAAAAACTACGCTCTAACCCCATGCTTTATTACCGGGTCTTAGGTTGGAAGATGGTGGGGTCTTAGTTTAAAAGTTTTTTTTTGTATATACTTTTGAATAACCTGGAGGAAAGACTACGCTCGATTCTCATGTTATTCCACAGGAAAAGGATTATGGGGTCTTAGATTTGAAGATTTTTTTTTTTGTTGAAATAACCGGGTCTGGAGTAAAGACTGCGCTATACCCATGCTTTATTACAGGGTTTTAGTTTTGAACAAATTCGACAAAATATCACTTTTATTACATTTGTGGGTAAAGTCATTATTACATTTGTGGGTAAAGTCATTATTACATTTGTGGGCGATTCAAAATTATTACATTTGTGGGTGAAATTATTACATTTGTGGGTAAAGTGTTATTACATTTGTGGGTGTTATTACATTTGTGGGCGTTGTTACATTTGTGGGTGTAACAGGGGGAGCGTGCCGTATTCCATAACTTGCTTGAACGCCTTGCGCTAGTGCTCGGATTTATACAATCTTTTTTTTTTTAAACCTCAACTCTCACTAAAAGTAAAACCTTCTATTTTTTAGCGCTCACTATATCATCCCTGATATGATTAGATACAGAGTCTAACAAAGAGAGAGAGAGAGAGAGAGAGAGAGAGAGAGTGTGTGTGTGTGGGTGTGTGTGTGTGTGTGTGTGTGTGTGTGTGTGAAAGAGAGAGACATACATAGACATGGAGAGATTTAGGTACGTGTATGCTCGTTCCCAGGGGCGTACGCAGGATTTTTTCAAGGGGGGGGGGGGGGTTTTGCTCCCGAAAATTTGAAAATCGTGCCGGTGTGACGGCGTTTAGTGTGACTGGCGGATCGTGTTCGCGGAACAAAATCCGCCGGCAGATATTGTTCCCGTCACAAAATCTGCCGGCAGATATTGTAACCCACCACGCAGAGTGGCTGGCAGATAGTGTTCCGTTTTGCAGCTATCGTTCCATTCTGAAGGTATCGTTTTTATGAGTGGTATACGGTCTCCGCTTGCTGCATGCATGCATGCTGGCTAGGTTGCGTGCGATTGCAATTTCATGTGTACCGTAGTACTATACTGTATACCACCATGGATGCTGAGTGCGAGTACGAGTTCGAGCAAGAGGCCGCTCTTATTAAGAGTTTTCTCTTAAAAGAGGAATTAAGCCACCTATTATGTAATTATCAGCGTATGCAGAGTACCCAACCACGGGGTGAACAACTTGTATTTGATGGCTTAGGCAGTTTTTGTAAGATTCAAAAGATTAAGATTGTAAAGACATTGTTGGGAAATAAAAAGATTTTATTGCAAAGAGTCATGTACGATTCTGTTAGTGTTTTCTTTGCTTTTTATGGATGGAGTGAGGGACAAACAAAGTGCCTATCTTAAAGCAACCTATTTCTCCATTGTTGTGTAAAATTGCTTGGAGGACCCCTTCGACCATTGATCGAGTAGTATTAATAACCTTCCACAACAGGCATGTGTTTAAGTGTGTTTGCACCCGTTTGTTGTGGACTTGTGTAGTGAAAGAATGTGTGACTTCAAGTTTTAGTTAAGAGATGTTGTACGGGAAATTAAGCACCAACACTAGGTTTAACACCGTACTTCAAATCAGTTTATTTAAAGGTAATATCTTAGTTAAGGGAAAGGAATATATCATCTCTAGTTATACTTATTTCATTCAAGCACTATTTATTTTCATTGTATTTATCACCAGGATCTTCATTGTAACAGTATATTCCAGACAATGATGATATTTTGTATCACTATTTCAAAAAGTCAATCTATATATGAATAAAAAATATCTCTGGATATAAAAACAAGCGTTCTATGAAAGTATGTTCTCGATTATTATCATAATCCAAGTTCCTTTCTGATAAAGATGGTAATCCATTGTGATAGAAAGGCGACAAACATGTATATTACACTTTGTGTCTTATGAAGGAAAGTAAACAATAATCCTCCTCCATAATCGCCAATTTGTACACCCCTCCTTGACAGTAGAATTATGCTGGATGAAAAAGAAGAAAAAACATTTCTGTGAAAAAAACTTCATTATTTTGGCTTGCTCGCTCGCTCGCAAATCTTTTTCTCTTTCTGTATCAGAATTGCTATATCTTCACCATTTGTGCTGATAGAAAGCGAGGGCAGGTGTACCAGAAATTCAAGGTTTATTTTCCCAAAACGCTACACCGTTAGTTTTAATGAAAGGACGATGACTGTGAGGGAATTTGCGCTATAATTATTTTGAAATAAAAATTCCAATGATTCCAAAAATTCGCTATCCACATCAGCTCGCCCGTGTCCTACACTGTCTTTACAGTATTGAACAATAACTATACTGATGAAACCCATTACAATTAAGAAAATAGTTTATGATATTTAAAATCTGTTTTTTCTATCATGTAGAGTGACCTTAAAGTTCACTCCCCCCCCCCAAAAAAAAAAATGAAGGGAGGATATGGGATGATGCAAAGAGCCTCGATCACCCCCCCCCCCCCCGGCCCCACAATTCAAGTTTCGTAATCAGTACAACCGAATAAAAAAAAATGTTATCAATCTGTAAGGGATGCACAGTAATGGCAAATTTTAAATTGATAAAGAAATACAATATAATCCTTTTCGTCTATTGGATGCGGACAACTTCTAAAGGTGGCAAAATAACCTGAATTATACTCTGTAAGGATTCGAGAATAGTTTAAAAATAGGGGTAAAACAAATTTAAGTTTATTAGGTCTATATTGTTTTATTAGCTTATAAATCTATTTTTAAAGAAATGATCGAAGCCGTTGATAATTTCTATTTCTTGCAATTTATCATATAAAATCAAAGGAATCTGTTTTTTTTTTTTTTTTTTTTTTTTTGGGGGGGGGGGGGGGGGGGGCTTACCAATGTTTAAAACGCTACTATGGGAGTCAGGTTGTTTTATTCTAAAAGGTTTTCTTGGCTAACAAATGCAGTAATACAAAAGTTTGAAAGATTCCAAACAAACACGTCAATTTGCTCTGACCAATCATGACCCTTCCCATATCTGCCTTCATTTTAGTTATAAATGAAAAGAAAGAAAATGAAAAAGCACAGAGACTGGATCACAGGAAAAATGTTTAATGAAATGAAATAAATACGTAATTAAATTATGATTTATTTCTGTTAAAACAGCAGTTGGGGAGGAGGTCTTATGTATAGGCCTCTAGAGGCCATTAGACCCACTCGGGCATAAATAAAACAAAAATGCCAAAATGTCAATTATGCTGGTTTTAACATAAAATTAGAACGATGGACAAGAAGAATGGACAAGAAGAAAGAGAGACAACAAGGCTTTGTCGCCTGTGGGCGTTAATGCAATAAAGGGGGGGGGGGGATGCTTTTCGGAATAGCCTACAGATTCGATGTCCAATACGAACAAATCAGACAATTTAAGTCTAGCAATCCGCCATGTTATTCACGATAGAATTATCAGACCATGTCCTGTAGCCACTAGCGTACCTATGGGGGGGAAGGGGCCGGATTGCCCCCCCCCCCCCCGACGAAAAAGAAAGAGAAAGAAAAGAAGAAAAGAGAAAAGGGAAAAGAAAGGAAGGAAAAAGAAAAAGAAAGAAAAGAAGAAAAGAGAAAAGGGAAACGAAAGGAAAGAAAAAGAAAAAGAAAGAAAAGAAGAAAAAAGGGAAAGAAAGGAAAGAAAAAGAGAAAGAAAAAAGGAGAGAGATAGAGAGAGAGAGAAAAAAAAAATGAAAGAAGTAGGGAAGGAAAGAGGAAAAGAGTGACGCATTTGCCGACAGAAATTTTGAAGGGCTTCATAAGCCCAGTTCCTGTCACTGTTGAGGGAAAAATCAGTTCGTAATGCCTCGCGCTCGCATGATTATTTTTTATCACTGATATGTGGATTCAGATACAAAAAGGGGGCTAATTACTTTTTTGTATTTGTTTTCAGGTCGATCACGATGTAGAAACAAATTAGTTGCATGTTTCAATATTATAGGGGGCAGTGGCGTAATGAGCAAAAACGTTTGGGGGGGGGGGGGGGCTGACAAAAAAAATCCGCAGCACCCCACTCTAACATGCAGGCCCCGCTGAATGTTTCGCAAAGTGGGGTCTAGGGGCAGAGCCCCCGACGCTCAAGGGGTATGGGCATCAGTGGCGCATCCAGGAATTTCTTACGGGGGGGGGCAAAAAATGGCATGGGGTTAAATATGTAAAATGATGAAGCGACAGAACGAGGTTTTAGCGGCGAGGGAGCGGAGCGACCAAGCGGGGTGGGTCCTGGAGGGGTTTTTGCAATTTTAGAACCAAATTAGACGCATTTTCAGGCACTTCCTGGAGTAATATGACGTAAAATTGCTTTCTCCTACCCTTTCCAAGAGTAGGGATCTTTTGCAATTTGAGAACCACATTTGGCGCATTAATGTCCACCGGCACTTCCGGGAAAAAAACGAGGCCTTCTGATTGGTTAGAAGTTAGAGAAAAGTGATCTGTCACGTCTTTGATGCCGCACAATGCATAAAGACGGTGGTCCGATACATCATCAGTAGTACTTGCAGATTTTTTCTCGAGTGTATAAACTGTGTCGATAGATCTTTGTCAGTGGGGAAGTGGGGAGGGTGTAGAGGCCACCGATTACCGACAAAATAAGCAACCAATTACCGACAAATATATAAATGCCAATGTCCAAATGCTGGGGCCAGAAACTAAGTCATCTTTCAGTCTCCCCCCTCCCGCGCAAAGCGCGGAAACTTTGACGCTTCAAAAATTATTAGAGGAAGAAGACGATCCGTTGTACCGTTCTCGACTCTTAATTCTTGTTTGGATCCAGTTCCCCCCCCCCCCCTTCGCGCGGGAGTTTTGATGTTTCAATAAATTATTACTCTTAATCCTTATTTAACTCATTTTTGCCCATCCCGTGCGAAGCGCGGAAGCTTTCACGTTTCATTAAATTATTGTGAAAGAAAACGATTCGTTGTATCGTGTTCTTGTCTGAATTCAGTTCCCCCCTCCCGCGCAAAGCTTTGACGTTTCACGTTTCAATAAATTATTACTCTTAATCCTTGTCTGAATTCATTTTCGCCCATCCAGCGCGAAGCGCAGATGCTTTCACGTTTCATTAAATTATTAGAGAAAGAAGACGATTCGTTGTATCGTTCCTGTCTGAATTCAGTTTCCCCCCTCCCGCGCGAAGCGCGGAAGCTTTGACACTTCATTAAATTGTTAGAGAAAGAAGACGATTTGTTGTATCGTTCCTGTCTGAATTCAGTTTTCCCCCTCCCGCGCGAAGCGCGGAAGCTTTCACACTTCATTAAATTGTTAGAGAAAGAAGACGATTCGTTGTACCGTTCACTATTCTTAATCTTGTCTGAATTCAATTTCCCCACTGGACCCCTTAAAGGTACTATCAAGACTATTACTTATTGGCTCTATAGCTTCTAAGTCGATTTGACAACTAATAATCGTTATTTTCTCACTTGAAGACATTTTCAAGCCCCACCTTTTTTAGGGAAGTTCTAAAGTAGTATTATCTTTCAAATGCAGTTGGAATTTAACCTTTTCATTTTTGTTGGCCTGCAAATGGGACATAGTACCTTTAACGGTACATGTGCAGTGTTACATGATGTTGGTTACATGGTGTTACATGGCAGACTTGTCACAGTTGCTTCTGGAAAGGATTTTTTTTTACTAGTGTTACTGTTAGTGACCACGGCCCCTTACTGACTATAAAAAAACATATGCTCTTCCTGGCCATTTGGGAATGTGTCAGTTTGCAACAGAAATGGAGAAACGCGCATTTTGTTGAAAATCATGTGATATCACGAAATTTATACATCACTTGTATATGGAAATTAAAATAAGTCATGGTTCAAATTTATTTGGGGGGGGGGGGGGGGGCTGGCGCCCCCCCCCCAAGCAACCCCCCCCCCCCCACCAGTACGCCAGTGATAGGGGGTAATGATTACTTCAAAAGGTTTTTTAATTTGATAAGAGCCTAATTAAACCATGGAATAATTAACATTTAGGATAGGGAAGGAGGGTGGTAGATGCTATGCATTTGTTAATCGGCAAATTTGGATGACGTCGCACCCTTAAAAGTTGGCAGCAAATTTGGGTGTCACACCCCTAACCCTAACCCCCCCCCCTCCCAATAAAACAATCTTTTTCGAATTATGAAGACTTTTCAAATCAACAAAACATAAGTAAGGTACGGGTATGCATGAAATCGCGCGATCGCAAACATCAAAATACCGTGAGAGGGGGGAAAACCCTCCCCCCAAAAAAAACACCCTCCCCCCAAACCCCCCCCCCCCCCCCCCCCCTGACGCGGTATGCCAGGTTCGCCACTGCCTGTAGCTATATAGGAACAAAATCCGCCAATGCACATTATCCGCCGTGTTCACTAACGGCAGATTTGGTTGTAGCGGGTACGATATCCGCTGCTGATCACGATATCTTCGTTTGGGGGGGGGGGGGGGGGGGGGGGGGGGTAAGGTCACCTTTTTTTTAGGTTAGCCGTGGGTATAATTTTTTTTTTTAGGTTTTTTTAGGGGGGGGGGTTTACACACATGAAAATACTAAAGGAGGGGGGGGGGGGGGGGGGGTTTGAACCCCAAAAAAAATTTGACATTTTTCTTCGTTGGGGGGGGGGGGGGGGGGGGTAAGGTCAACTTTTTTAGGTTAGCCGTGGGTATAATTTTTTTTTTTAATTTTTTTTTTAAAGAATTAAAAAAAAAAAAAAAAAAAAAAAAAAAGGGGGGGGGGGGTTTACGTTTTTTTAGGGGGGTTTACACACATACAAATACCAAAGGGGGGGTTGAACCCCCAAAATCCCCCCCCCCCCCCTGCGTACGCCCCTGCTCGTTCCCCCGGGTGAAAAGTCCAATACGGGTCCAATAGGGGGGAGACGGACAGAAAGACAGAAATAAAAAATATCACGAAAATGTGAAACTAAAGTAAAATTATAAAGGATAAGAATGCGTAGACAAGAGGTGACACAGAAAAAAATGAATAAAAAGCAAGTGAAGAATAACAAGGGCAGATAAAACAGGATGATTAACAGCCAAGAAGAAGAGCTGAACATTAAAAACAAATTTAAGACTGCTCCTCTCACCTTATAGTTTCGCCATTTTCTGATATCTTGAGGATGTCATGTTCCACTAGCTCTCCTCGATGATCACGCATCCATTCCAACAACGACGTCATCGACGACGGCTGTTCACCTTGCCCTGAAGTCGAACTAGCTTGTCCGCCGTAATCATCGATTCCCTCGAGGAGGTTCATGTTACGGACATCATCGTCGGGCTCGACGAAGATACGCCTCATTCGTCGATCGTCTCGGTACACGCCGTCCTTATCTAAGGAGAAGTTACCAAGTACCTGATGAGAATGAAAATGACTTTGCATACTCTGTGAAGCCATCTTATCCCCCAAGCCAACTTTCAATCTGATTAAAGTGGAACACTAACAAAAAATCCACGAATAGATACAAAGATTGTCTTTTTGTATGTTGAAGAAAATTGAAGATCTTTTTTCTTACATCAGTAAGAACAAAATATCAGTGTAGGTTATGTTCTCGTTGGCTGAATTAAAATATAAGTCACTTTCACTAAAAGCGTTGTAAAAACGTTTTACTGACATAGGCGTTTAAAGGATCTGTTTTGTTTGATTATTTTGGAGTGCGTCAGTCATGGAGTGATATAAAACGACTGGTGTATTACGTCTCACTGGGAATTACGCGCTTGCCTTTGCTTATTCAGGGTGTTTCAGACAGAGGTCTACGAACTTTTCTGTTATATGCCCCTTATGATGCAATGTTGGTAGCCGATGAAAGTCGATTGCGCAACACACCTTTGACGAAATGGTTAACTCATTTACGTTTCAAAATGTATGGGTAGTAAGATTCTACATGAATTGGTTATGACAATGGTATTTGATCCCTTCCGAATCATTCTTCTAGTTTAAAATGGTGCTTCTATATTTCTATTATATATCGACATTCATCTTTAAAAGGTTGGCTATCTTTCTTCAATACAACAGGGCCGGGCCCAAGTAATCTAGCCGAAAGATAACACTTGTCTGCCCAGTCACCTATATACGAGTTTGAAGCATGTATTAATAATATTGCATCTTACAAGAGGCTGAATCACTCGAATTATTCTCGTTTTCAGGCAAGGAGGGAGGGGGGGTGGAGGAGGAGGAGGGAGAGGGAGTGGGAGGACAGAGGGGAGAGGCTGGTGTTACAACCCTCCTTCCGGATATTGGGGGGGGGGGGGGACCCGGAAGAGGGCAATATGGCAAATATTGCCAGCTCTGGTTTCGTATTCGGAGGAACGTGCAAAATACGACTTTTTATTTTACATCTAAAATGCCTTGTATGGGTAACAATATACTTTGTACATCGTTAGTGACCCTGCATGGTATAGTAACATAAACAAGTCAGATCAAAAGAAGTTGACAATTATTCAGAGCAAAATGGTGAGATTCATCAACTGTTCTGGTCCAAGAACTCAATGTTGGCTACAGTGAAATTTCTAAAGCTGGTTTTCTTAAAGTCATCAACCGGTCGAATCATTATTTTCGATCCAACTTCGTTCTTGCTACTGACTTACATGATTATAATACAAGAAATAGCCGATCCAATTTTAACTTACCAGAAAGAGTAGGTAGTATTGGAAATTTGTTTTATTACAATGCCATAAAACATTGAAATTCTCTCCCTAATGAAATATAAAGGAAATAGAAAACTTTGCTCATTTTAATAGGAAATTAAGACTTGAGAGTCAGAGAAGAGAAGCGAATGACATGTGATTTGATTGAAATTTGTATTCTACTGCCGGTTCATACTTTTTCGTTTTGTATATACTTATGTTTTTGTATGTTAAAGTTCTTCGTATTCATCACTATTTCCATCTTCTTCCTCCTCCTCCTCTTTTTCTTTTTCTCCTTCTTCTTTTTCTTCTTGTACTTATTATCATTTCTATCATCAGTTTACTGTTGTTATTATTATCACCATTATCAACTTTAATCAGATTGTTCGTATCTGTCTGTAAATACTACTATTCTAACTTATTAATTTTAAATACCCTCTCGAGCTTTCGTGGGTTATCCTGTTCAAGCTTACTTAATGTGATCTGTTATTCTTGTATATTGTTGTATGTTGGAAGCTTGAAGAATAAAAATCAATGGTACAAATTGCACGCCTGGAGAATGATGATGCTGATCAACATTACTTTTATCGCATGTCATGTGAATAAGAATTGACCAATGAGGTTGCAAGAATCTTAGGAGGTGTTGTATAAAAGTGTCCATGTATATGGTCACTGGCGAACTGATGTTTTTTTTTTTTTTTTTTTTTTTGGGGGGGGGGGGGGGGGCAGTTGACCCCCCAAATAAAATTTAAACGTGGTTTATTTCTAATTCGATAACAGATATAGTGATATACAAAAGTTGCTGAAATGACATGATTTTCCGGGTTTTTTCTTTCACTTTTGCCCATTATGCCAGTGGCGGCACTCCCGGTGGGGGGGGGGGGGGGGGTGGAGGGGGCATTATGCCCCCACTTTTTCAGGTACTCCCCTAAAGACCATTTTTTACATAGATCAAGTGCCCCTTTTCTTTTCTAATAAAAGAAGTGACATTTTCACCTCTGATAATTGCCCTTTTTACTTTGACACGAGCACCCTTTCTAATAACTGTCCTTTTCCCTTATGATAAGTGCCTACTTTTTTTTAATTTTTCCTAGAGCTCGTTCGCTACGCCCGCTCTTCATCAGATTGTGCTTAATACTCATCAGGTTTTTTTTCTTCCTTCTTTATAAGATGTAATTTTTTGCAATGGGACCTCACAAATCTTAAACATTTTTGCTCGCTCGAAAATTCAGACCATTACACCCAACTGCACTGTATGTTGCTTATAAGCAGTATCTTGTTCCACGTAAAAAAAATAAAAAAAATAATCGATATCATCCCCGGTAGTGTAATCGCAATCATGACGATGTAGGTGTATATGCCAATGTATGTTTTTTTGTTAATGTTTCCCTTTGTAGGTGCCCCTTTTTTTTGTCCCCCCCCCCTATTTTGGAAGACGCTCCGTCGCCCCTGCATTGTGCTACTTGGTGGTGATACGGATTTTGTTCTGACCCCTAAAAGTTTTTGCTCATTACGCCACTGTATATGGTCTAGTTAATTGGTGGCCAGATGCCAATATTGATAATTGATTATCAGTTGATTACTGGATAATCAACTGGTATTCGGCTGGTTTTCAACTGGTAAATCAACTGGAAATATCAACTGGTATATCAACTGCTAAATCTACTGGTTTTCAATCGGTAAATCAACCTGAAATATAGACTGTTTTTTCAACTGGTCTTAGTAAACCTTGTTTTAACTTCCATATTAAAAACCAGTTGAAAACTTTTTAAAAAAAACCTCAACTCTCACTAAAACCGTCTATTGTTTAGCGCTCACTATCATCCCTAATATGATTAGATACAGAGTCGTACAGAGAGAGAGAGAGAGAGAGAAAGAGAGAGAGAGAGATAGAGAGTGACCGAGAGAGACATACAGAGACAGACATAGACATGGAGAGATATAAAGACATAGAGATTTGGGGTACACGTATGCTCGTTCCCTCTTTTTGAAAGCACCCCCTATCTCCGGGTGAAAAGTCAAATACACCTCCTTTTGGGGCCGGATTTTGTCGCTCTAAATTCTAAAAGGTACCCCTTTACCGGAGATTTTGGAACTGCCCATGTGGTCCCTCCGAACCCCGGAGTAGGGGGGGGGGGGGCGGGCGGGATAGACAGAGAGAGAGCGAGAGAGAGATAGAGAGACACATACACACACACACACACACACACGCACACATACACCCAAGCCATACATTTCCATTTAAAGTCTGTCAGTTCTGTTTATCTTAAGGAAATAATATTCTTGTCAATTTTGATTCTACAAAGTTAAAACATGGTGGACAAAGTTGGACGTGGCTTCAAAAATAACTATTTCGTGATATTTAATATTGATGCTATGTTTATGACCTGACGTTATAAGTGGTTTAATTATGAGGGTATATTTCTCAATTACTTATTTGAAGTGAGTTGTACTTCTACTTCTTTCTCAGTAGTTATATAATACAGTTCCTTGTATGTCATTTGACCTGGGTTTTTTTGAGTTTCTATACATAATCCTAAAATGGCAATCTAGAAAGGCAAGGCGGATTTCCAATATGGAATCTTTGGTTAGAAGTGATTACTATCATAGTTGTGTCCAGTAATACAGTAAGTACGTTCAACTGGGCACAACAGTGCTCTCGATTATGTATAATTCTTGACCTGCGCCCATACATTTCAGCATTATGTTCTGGTAGTCGTTGTTGTCAATGTTGTTGCTACATCCGCCCTCGCATTTGCAGAACATCGTTTCACTGGTGACCCCGACGTGATCTAAACCCGACCAACCTGCTGAGTGGCAGACATCCTTTATCAAAACTGTTTCAATTATTGTCTCCCTTTCCTTCATATTTCTACTCACGTCTTATCTTTCAACTTTCATCATGCCTACTGACGATTACACCCATTCTTCAACTTCTTCAACTTCTGCTTGCCCTTCACCTGTCTCCAAAAGGAAAAGGGCTAGTATGATGACAGTTTATATATTGATGAGGTTTTCGGTGTCAGAGAATCTGATTATGATGTTCTTTCATCGATTTGCGGTCTCCTTAGTGCTATCATACTGGCCATATTGGTCAAATCCAAAATGGCCGCCATCTGGGTTAAAGGTTAAAGGGGAAAAAGAGCTAGAAAAGTAAAAGTTTATAGAAATATGGGGGTTTCAGGGTCAGCAAATCTGGTTATGATGTTCTGTAATTGATGTGAGGTCTCTTTTGAGCTGTTACAATGGTCAAATCCAATATGGCTGCCATAAGGGCAAATGCTTTGATGTGCATACTTAGATCTTCTCTTTTGTGGGATGTAATGTTGGGATAACACAATAAATGCTATGGTTAAATCAATGGTTAACATGCACACTTAAACACACTGACATACGTTATTTAACCCTCACATACACACAAACAACGCATAAACACCACACACACACACACACACGCAAACATACACCCAAGCCATACATTGCCATTTAAGGTCTGTCAGTTCTGTTTATCTTAAGGAAATAATATTCTTGTCAATTTTGATTCTACAAAGTTAAAACATGGTGGACAAAGGTGGACGTGGCTTCAAAAATAACTATTTCGTGATATTTAATATTGATGCTATGTTTATGACCTGACGTTATAAGTGGTTTAAATATGAGGGTTTATTTCTCAATTACTTATTTGAAGTGAGTTGTACTTCTACTTCTTTCTCAGTAGTTATATAATACAGTTCCTTGTATGTCATTTGACCTGGGTTTTATTGTGTTTCTATACATAATCCTAAAATGGCAATCTAGAAAGGCAAGGCGGATTTCCAATATGGAATCTTTGGTTAGAAGTGATTACTGTCATAGTTGTGTCCAGTAATACAGTAAGTACGTTCAACTGGTCACAACAGTGCTCTCGATATATGTATAATTCTTGACCTGCGCCCATACATTTCAGCATTAAGTTCTAGTAGTCGTTGTTGTCAATGTTGTTGCTACATCCGCCCTCGCATTTGCAGAACATCGTTTCACTGGTGACCCCGACGTGATCTAAACCCGACCAACCTGCTGAGTGGCAGACATCCTTTATCAAAACTGTTTCAATTATTGTCTCCCTTTCCTTCATATTTCTACTCACGTCTTATCTTTCAACTTTCATCATGCCTACTGACGATTACACCCATTCTTCAACTTCTGCTTGCCCTTCACCTGTCTCCAAAAGGAAAAGGGCTAGTATGATGACAGTTTATATATTGATGAGGTTTTCGGTGTCAGAGAATCTGATTATGATGTTCTTTCATCGATTTGCGGTCTCCTTGGGGCTGTCATACTGGCCATATTGGTCAAATCCAAAATGGCCGCCATCTGAGTTAAAGGTCAAGTGTAGTTTCAGAGGAAAAAGAGCTAGAAAAGTAAAAGTTTATAGAAATATGGGGGTTTCAGGGTCAGCAAATCTGGTTATGATGTTCTGTAATTGATGTGAGGTCTCCTTTGAGCTGTTACAATGGTCAAATCCAATATGGCTGCCATAAGGGCAAATGCTTTGATGTGCATACTTAGATCTTCTCTTTTGTGGGATGTAATGTTGGGATAACACTAATGTTATGGTTAAATCAATGGTTAACATGCACACTTAAACATACTGACATACATTATTTAACCCTCACATACACACAAACAACGCATAAACACCACACCACACACACACGCACACATACACCCAAGCCATACATTACCATTTAAAGTCTGTCAGTTCTGTTTATCTTAAGGAAATAATATTCTTGTCAATTTTCATTCTACAAAGTTAAAACATGGTGGACAAAGGTGGACGTGGCTTCAAAAATAACTATTTCGTGATATTTAATATTGATGCTATATTTATGACCTGACGTTATAAGTGGTTTAATTATGAGGGTTTATTTCTCAATTACTTATTTGAAGTGAGTTGTACTTCTACTTCTTTCTCAGTAGTTATATAATACAGTTCCTTGTATGTCATTTGACCTGGGTTTTATTGTGTTTCTATACATAATCCTAAAATGGCAATCTAGAAAGGCAAGGCGGATTTCCAATATGGAATCTTTGGTTAGAAGTGATTACTGTCATAGTTGTGTCCAGTAATACAGTAAGTACGTTCAACTGGGCACAACAGTGCTCTCGATATATGTATAATAATAAATTTCAGCATCATGTTCTAGTAGTCGTTGCTGTTAATGTTGTTGCTACATCCGCCCTCGCATTTGCAGAACATCGTTTCACTGGTGACCCCGACCAACCTGCTGAGTGGCAGACATCCTTCATCAAAACTGTTTCAATTATTGTCTCCCTTTCCTTCACATTTCTACTCACGTCTTATCTTTCAACTTTCATCATGCCTACTGACGATTACACCCATTCTTCAACTTCTTCAACTTCTTCAACTTCTTCAACTTATGCTTGCCCTTCACCTGTCTCCAATGTTGAACTCAAACTTCCTCCTTTCTGGCACAATGAGCCTACTATTTGGTTTGCCCAAGTCCAGGCCGGGCACAATATTATTCATGACCCGAGGCATCACCCAACAGAAAACAAAGTTTGTCTACGTCGTCGCCTCCTTGCAGCCGGAATATGCCCAGGAAATTCGGGACTTACAGATCTCTCTTTCTCAAGAACAGCCCTACGATAAACTGAAAGCCGAATTGATACTGAGGAAATCCGCCTCTGAGCAAAAACGCCTCCATCGGGTGCTGATTTATGAGGATTTTGAGAGATCGCAAACCCCCAGTTACTTCCCAAGATTAAAAAAAACTGCTGGGGCGAGCAAGTTGGAGGAGGACATTCTGAAACGGCTATTTCTCCACAGGCTGCCTACAAAAAATATGTTCAGCTCATTTTAGCATCGACTGGGAACTCAATGGAGATCGAAAAACTCACTGATTTAGCCGCTAAAATCGTAAAGTCAAATTCTCCATCTACTTTTCATCCTATCTGTCTTCTTCCTGATCTTCTTCTTCTTCTTCTCCTTCTTCTTCTTCTTCTTCTTCACACCCTACTCCTTTCCTGGAAATGCAGAAAATGTAAGCGCAATTATCACATCAGAAGCAAGACCGTCAAGCGCGAAGCCCAAGCTCACAATGCCATGACGGAGGGAATTGCTATTATCGCTGGCGGTTCGGTAGCGAGCCAAAAAATGTACTCCTCCCTGCACTTTCAAATCAACTTCTTCAAACCAGGGAACGACCCAGCCAGCGACTAGCAGCGACAAGTCCCACTGGCACCAGCCAAAAAGTTCGCCTTTTCTACATTACGGATGGGAAACAGGAATTTCTCATGGACACTGGAACTGAAGTTAGCGTTCTTCCTCCATCCAAATCCAAGAAACATAATTATGCACCCTTCTTCGAAATTTCACTAGCAAGCAGTTAAGTATCACTACTTACGGAGAGCAAAGCCTGACTCTCGATGTCGGCCTACTTCGAGCTTGCAGGTGGATCATCATTGCCGACATATCCACTCCTATCGTCGGGGCAGACTTTCTCCATCACTTTGGTTTTCTGCCCAGATAGCAATATGTTGTGGGGCCCATTTGGGTGTTGTCTGGTTACAACAGGGCTGGTATATGGGCCACAGATATACTAGCCCACTTGGCCCAGATGGACCCCTTGTGGGGCCCAGCAATATGCACCCGGGTGATAGAAGGGTCCCAGATGGGCAGCCCATCTAGGGCCCACTTGGCCCAGATGGGCCCACGTGAAACCCAGATGGGTCCCACATTTGGCACATCAATATGCACAAGGGTTACCAATTGGGCACCAGATGGGCCAAGTGGGTTTTATGTGGGACTTACCACATAAAACCCAGGGTTCTATATATGGGCTACATATGGGCCAAGTGGGTTTTATATGGGGCTCATATGGGCCACGAGGGTTCTAAATGGGCTTCGTATATGGGTCAAGTAGGTTCTATATGGCCCCATATGGGCCGAGCGGGTTTTATATGGGATCCATATGGGTCAAGTGGGTTTGATATGGGCCCCATATGGGCCAATGTAGTTCTAAATGGGCTTCATATTGTTTAAATAGGTTTTATTTTTACCCAGTTGAATTCAGTTATCCGATTTCAATTTCCAGGGTTACCAGTTGGATTTAACAGGTCTAACTGGACCAGTTGTACCATTTGGCACAACTTTCAACCAGTGGAAAGCTCCAGTTAAGAAACTTAATTAGTAAGCTATGGTATAAGTAGCACTTTTACTAATTAATTTTGTCAGAGGCAACAACACATCGTCTACAAATTCCAATGGAAAGGCATTGGTGTTAAGAAGACTTCAATGGTTAAGATACTGTGAATGAGATATTTCCATATACTTGTATTTTATTGAATTAGTTTTAGTTCATAGTTAAGTGTTTTTCCTAATTCATGTTTAATTAAATGTAATTTATACAAAGTAGTGAAATGTTCTAATAATTAGCAATTAACATTTTGTAGTATTTTCGAAATGAATTGCATACAACTAAATCATCAGTAACTAGAAATGCAATCGTGTCAGAACGACGTGCGTGCAATGACGCAATGTTTTACGTGTCAAACGAAAGAGCATATTTCGGACTAGTTATGCAGAGTATGAAATAGCATTTAATGTCATGCTTGACCGATTTTAAAAATCCGGCTTCGAGATGCTCTGCACTTGGCCACTTAGAATGTGCCTGTAAGATCGTTCTGGGGGCCACTAAGCGTGAACCCGATTTCCATTTGTACATGATCTGTATTATGACCGGACTTAATTTTTTTTTTCTCTCTCTTTATGTCTTATTATAGACCGTATTTGGTATCATTGGAAAGAGAATTTCATGGTTGTTATTGTAAACCACTCTTTTTTTTCTATGATAATCCTTTCGAAACACGTCATGTAAAAGAAATTTATAGGACAAAATGGAGTCTTAAATGGCCCCCTTGACCAATTTTAAAAATCCGGCTTCCAAGTGCCCTGCGTATTGTAACTCGGAATGTCACTGCAAATTTTCAAGGAAAAAAAAGGCGTTTAGGGGGCGAAAAGCAGTCTGAAAAAAATGACGTCATAACCGATACATGTTATAATCGGGCGGAAACTTGGCGGAATTCGTATAGTGACCTTTGTTCAAATGCGATTTACTCACAACTTTCTGTGTAAACATATACCATACTTGGTATCATTCGAAAAGGCACTTCATTGCGGTCAGTTCGACACCGTTGTCATTTGCGCGCAATGTACTGCACGCATCAAATGCGCTATTACGTAATGCATAGTAAATTCGTCATTTTTGGCGATAACTTTGCGCTGACATAATCGAATTTTACCAAATTTGGCAGACAGTTGTCATGTATATGGATACATGTGTCTGCCAAGTTTAATTGACGTAGGCATAAGGATCGTAATTTTAGAGCAAGTTGAAGTTTTATTTCTCAAGTTTCCTGAAAACTGCATATTTGAAGGGCATTTTTCGCAAAGTCGGTCAGTGTTAGGGTATATAATTTCGCATTTGGCTGGAAAGGGAATATCTTAAAGTATCTAAATCCAAAAAAAGGTACGGGTTTGCCAAGACATAATAGAGATACGGCCACAGAAAGAAAGCCAATTCCCAGAACTTTAGAGGGCGCTATTTATTTTCTGCATAACCATTAGAGCGTGAAATTTGACATGGCTATGAGCAATTATGAGATAAAGATACTGTAAGATTTTAAATCAAAACGGAATTTATATGAGAAAGTTATGGCAGTTTTAGATTTTTAGGGTTCCATTTTTCAAGAATTTTAGGGATTTTTGACGGAGTCGGTTTCAGATTTGAATTTTGAGTACGAAGATGGCATTTTGAAGGTCAGGTTATACGTCGCAGTTAAAAGAACATCTCTAAGACTATCTAGAGGAATTTGTTAGAAATGTGTCGGATCTAGAATAGTGGAGATAGGAGGGAAGAAAGAGAGGCCTTAAAATGGACCAGAAACGGACAAAATGGCGCCTGGACGGTTATGCATGAGTGATTTTGAAAATCGAAGAATGTAGTGACCTTGATAAGATGTTAGAGACTATGCCTATGAAATTTGAAAGGAAAAGGACATGAGAAAAGCACCTAACTAGGAATAACAAGCACTATGTGCAAAACGAATGCGATTTCTTGACGATAAGGAAAACAAGGAAAAGGAGGAGAATATTAATGGGGCAGAATGTGAACGAAAACAAGGCAATGACGAAGGTCGTCATTGCAATTATGAAATATCCTTTAAATTCAGATAAATTGTAAAAAACATAGATGTGCAAGCACTCCATATTCATTATGCAAATTTTGGGTATATTTGTGGGTTTTGGGTGGGAACAGGCGCGGATCCAGGATTTCTTAGGGGGGGGGGGGCAAATATAAAATTATGCGTAACTATTCAAAAAATTGCAGGTGCAACCTATTGAAAACAGAATCGAATAGCCAAGCTTCCCTATTCATTGGTGCCCTGTTATAGAATTCGTAGCATATACCGAATTGAATAGACCCGTGCTCTATTCATTATGCTATGTCAGGGCAGTGGCCTTTTGTCATATCACTTTAAGTTTAAGTCAGCAGTTTGCAAAATAAATGAAAATAACATAAAACCTCACTATTATATCAGTAATATCAGTTACCGAAAGAAAAAAATTACGGGCAATCTTGACAACATCGGACTACAAAATAATAATAATTATGCATCCCGAAAGCGTGAAATCCGTAAATCAGCATATTTTGTAAAGTCATTTACATGCACAAAGCGTTAACACCAAGAAGCGAACCAGTTAATAGCGGTTAGGCAAAGTGGTCTTTTGGATAAGACCAGGCGCGGATCCAGGATTTCTTAGGGGGGGGGGGGGAGCTCAAATTTGAAATTATGCGAGCCAAATATTCGTACGTAATGGTGACACTGGCAGTGGCAAAATGAGCAAAAACGTCTGGGGACGGGGGGGGGGGGGGTAGAACAAAAAATCCGAAACACCCCACTCTTACATGCTGAACGTTTCTCTAAGTAGGTTAGGGGGGGGGGGGTAGGTATTTACGATCAAGTAGAGCGTTGCGTAAATTGGCGTGGGGTCTAGAGGCGAAGCCCCTGTGGGGGTCCAGGGGGCAGAGCCCCCGGAAGCTGAGGGGTTTTAGGCAATAAATTACGGTCAGATGAGCATATTTTGATACCTTATTTGTGACACTGGCAGGTCGCGAATTGGCGCGGGGTTCAGGGGGCAGAGCCCCCTAAGACTCAAGGGTTTTAGGTAATATATTACGGTCAGATGAGCATCCAGGGGTCCGCCTTAGGGTCATTGATTGGGTTCAGGGGGCAGAGCCCCGGGAGCTCAGGGGTTTAGGTATTAATTACGGTCAGATGAGCATAATGTTACCTTATTTGTGACACTGGCAGGTCACTAATTTGCGTGGGGTCCACGGGGCGGAGACCCCAGAAGCTCAGGGGTTTTAGGCATTTTATAACAGTAAGATAAGCGTGCAAGGGCCCGCCTTAGGGCCCCTGGTGGGGTCGAGGGGGCGGAGCCCCGGAAGCTCAGGCGTTTTAGGCATTTAATTACGGTCAGATGAGCATTATGATACCTTATTTGTGACACTGGCAGGTCACTAATTGGTGTGGGGTCCAGGGGCGGAGCCCCCAGGAGCTCAGGGGTTTTAGGCATTAAATTACCGTCAGATGAGCATCCAGGTGCCCGCTTTAGGGCCCTAGGTGGAATCCAGGGGGCAGAGCCCCCGGAAGCTCAGGGGTTTTAGGCATTTAATTACGGTCAGATGAGCATATTTTTATACATTATTTGTGACACTGGCAGGTCACTAATTGGTGTGGGGTCCAGGGGGCGGAGCCTCCAGGAGCTCAGGGGTTTTAGGCATTTAATCACGGTCAGATGAGCAAATTATGAAAAGGGGACCCATGTCTAAGGATCTTTCCTGCAAAAGTCACCCTTCCGAGCGGCACATCCCCGTATACCCAATATACGTGAGTACCCCCCCCCCGGGCCTCTGCTTGTAATATTAAAACAAGCAAACCTAAAATAGATTATTTTCACATTCATAAAAATTAGAACTAGATTCAACTTAATTGACCTCAGAAAAGTACTCATAAATTGCCTATCAAGAGAACAATCATTGTATATAACTCTTGCTTGAAATAAATGCTATATATCCTGTCTACTGACATTTTGGCATTTACTAATAATTAAACACAGCATGTATGACTGTCTTATCTAAATGGCCATGACATTGCTTTTCTATGTCGTTTTATACCATTAATCCAACGTGTTACACACGATATTCGATGCTGCGCATGCTACGTACTAGTCAGACCGCAGCCGGTGCGAAAACCCTCTATTTTATTCGGCCAGTCGGTGGTGCGGCGGAGCTCCCTGGAGTTTAATAATCAGTTATGCATTGCCATTGCTCAGACCGCGAGCGTAAACGAGTATGAAATCACACAATTTCGCGCCATCATAGAAAGAACAAATTGGTAATTTCCGGGTTTTTAGGGTCTTAATTACTATGATTATAAAGAGAACATGATTTTGCGTCAATTAGGTTTTGACATTATTTTGATCAGTGACTTTTCATCTTTCCAACGAATCTCAAAGTAAACAAAATAATTATGTACCAAAGTCAGGAACCAAAAGCGAAATTCCGGGTACAAAATAGCTGTTGAAATGTTACAAAAATAACGACAATAAAAGTGGTGAAAAAGCATTGTTTCAAATTGTGAAATATGGCAATTTTCATATCAAACTGAAGCTGAAAATCTCGAAAGTAATTACCGTTACGTGCTGCCATGTCGACTGAAGTTATCGACCACAAAAGCAGCTGCATGTACACCCTTACAAATCTCACGGAAAATCTCGTGAATTTCAGCACACGTGAATGTACGAGATTACCAAAGAGACGCTGAATAAAAATCAGCGTACAGCCTCATTATCGCGCACGCTGCGGTCTGACTGGTACGTAGTAGCTGTTCCCGCCTCGATCAGACATGAATATTCAAGAGAATCGAGACTTTCCCCAACCCTGCGTAATGAATATTCATGCATAATAGGAATCTGGGCTCGCCGCGTGGTACGAAAAAATAAGACGCATCCCGGTGCAATTTAAGGGGATAAACAGACAAATAAAAAATAGTGCAGCAGAATAGTGCTACAAATTTTAAGTTTAAGTTTAAGTAGAAGAGGAGGAGGAGGAGGAGGAATAAAGGGAGGAAGGCAATTTTAAGGGGGAAAAAAGGATGAAATAAGCCTTTAAAAAAATATAAAGGAAATAAGAAAGGGAAATTAAATTTTGTTATAAGGCCCTCATCTCGTTCTGCCTCCGCCTTCTCCTGATTTTCTCTTTGGGGTTCAGCATTAATTTGCTTGTCATTTATCAATTTTGAAATACACAGCAGACTGCACTTTACAACTTCCAGTGTTTGAAGATCATTTACCATGCTTCTCTCTAGCCATCTCACGCTTACTACTGCACAAATGCAAACCAAACATCTGAAAATAGTGGCCATTAGTCCATTCCAAATTCTACATTTATTTGCAATATACGAAATCCACATACAAGTTTTGCTGATAAATTGTTATCCTGGACCTTACTTGTCCCAGCAACAAAAGAGTAACATTGTCATGGTTTTTAAAATAGGATGAATATCTTGAGTTTCTTTGCAGATTGAAAAAATTGAACCATGCTAACTCGGCACCAGAGCTTTCTTGATAGAGTTAGACCAAATTAGCCAGAAGTGCTTGAAACGATTACATTTACATGAATTTTGCATCAAATATGGGCTTTATAATATTTACCACAAACTTTGATGCAAATTTCAAAAAGTTGAAATTCTACCAAGACATTAATCAAGGGCTATTCAGTGGTCTGATGTACATCTAGCAGTTTATTTAGCTCTGGTGCCAGTTAACCTGATGCAAACAATGTTTGGAAGGTGAACTTAATTACTATACCCCACCTCGATTCTAACCATAAAACAACTGTATAAAAGGGATACAATGACGGTGCATTATTAAAATTTATTTTCCAAATGCTGCAGATATTTTCTTTACCTATATTTAGAAATTTTGTAAATCTATTATAAAATGAAAACTTCTTTTGACACAGTCTTTTGCTGCATGATGATCCATTACAAGTACATGTACTTTCTTTTGAGCTTAGTTTGCTAAATAAAATGTTAGTAAGATTCATTCAAACTTGATTAGGATGAATAAATAGAATAAAATAACATAAAGACAATAACAAACAAGGGAAACGCTCTCGGCGGTCTCGCCTGCATTACGAAATTCGATATGATTAAAAATTGAGGTTGGTATATTATTTATAAACAAGGCGGCCCATTAGCAGCCCCCCCTAACAAAAAAACAAAAAAACATGAAATCCTCTGAATATAATCAACATTTTGAAGTGAATATTGGCCAAGAATCATCAGAACAATTATCTACTATCATTTGTACCAAGATTGATAGCTTTAATGGAATATGAACAAATAATAACAATTTATTTATTAATTCTCATATTAAGTTGTGAAAACATAATCCAAGTCTACTGACCTAAACTGACCTTTGACCTGGACTTTGTGACCTGGAATTTGCGTCATATGATTTGTGATACTTGATAACCCTTGTGTACAAGTTTTATGGAATTTGAACACACGCTTTTGAAATTATGCTAAAAATTCAAAATCTTGATGTTGATACCACAACAAAGTCTAAGTTTTCAGACCTGAAATGAAATTGACCTTGACTTTGTCACCTAAAAGACTAATCACATGATTGATGATACCTGATAACCCCTATGTTCAAGTTTCATGGAATAGGAATGTATACTTTTAAAGTTATGATAAAAATTCAAAATCGTCAGGCGCGGATCTACGGGGGGGTTTAGGGGGTTTAAACCCCCCCCCCCCTTGGGCGGCCCAAAAAAAAAAAAAAAAAAAAAAAAAAAAAAAAAAAAAAAAAAAAAAAAGAACGCACGCTGTAGAGAGAAACCCTTTCAAGTGCAAATATTGTGAGAAGATATTCAACTCATCTGGTAACTTAACCAAAAACATGATAACTCTGGATATAACTGTCTATTAAACTGTTACTTGATTTAAAAAGACGTTATCATGCACTGCTTTTTATGGTCTCCATTGTGTTAATAGATGCCAGGAAAACATCATTTACGGGGTTCAAATAAACACCCCCAAAAAAAATCGGCTCGCCGCTTCGCGGCTCGTTGACGATGCTCCGCATCGTCATTATTTTGGTCAAACCCCCCCTTAGCAAAAAGCTAGATCCGCCCCTGATCGTAACCTTTTGTTAAGTTTTGATGTTGATGCCACAACATAGACTAAGTTTGTTGACCTGAAATGACCTTTGACCTTAACTTAGTGACCTGAAATTCTACTCAAATGATTGGGATACTTGATAACCCTTTAGTCTAGGTTTCATTGAATAACAACTTATACTTTCAAAATTATATTAGAAATTCAAAAACTTAACCCGAGGTTAAGTTTTCGATGATGATGCCACAACATAGTCCAAGTCTGTTGACCTGAAATGACCTTTAACCATGACTTTTTGACCTAAAATTATACTCACATGATTGGGAATACTTGATAACCCTTTGGTACAAGTTTCATTGAAGAAGAACTTATACTTTCAAAATTATACTAAAATTTCAAAAACTTAACCTCGGGTTAAGTTTTTGATGTTGACGCCGTCACCGCCGCCGCCGCCGTCACCGGAAAAGCGGCGCCTATGTCTCGCTTTTTGCTACGCAGGCGAGACAAAAATGAATAAAGACAATGACATATGCCATAGAGATCCAAACTGTATTTTCTCAAGAACTTACATATTCATTCAAAATGGGCATAAATATAGTAATTTTCAAATTAGTTTCCTTCTTTTACCCCAAAAAATTTAACATCTGTACTGAAAAAATCTATGTACTAGATAACCACAACATTTACCAAATTCATTTGTTTTACATGAACATGAAGAGAATTATCTCCTGTCAATCAGTACAAATAATAAATGTACAAAATGTGCCAATTCTTCAATAAAACTACATAGCTATACCACAAATAATAAAATATCATATGGTGCACGTGTACTCTATTATGAAACTTATCAATTTATTTGAAAAACTTATTGAAACCTAGTTTCATCAATATCAGCTATTCAAATTTTAAACCAGATTGTTGCTATGAAACATGGAAGTAGAGGAACAAACTCAAACTAAGACCCCTTGTAATAAGCAATAACATTCAAAATACATGCATGGAATCCATCTTGCTGCCATGCTTTAACCAAAGAATTATCTGTAAACTCTGTGAAAGTTACCATACAAAATTTCATGAACATTTAAACAAATCATGACACTTCATCTCATACTGTACAAGTTAGCAGAATAAGGATAATACATTATGGTTCAACAAAGTATTAGTTTCTCCCCCTTAAAGGGATAGTTGAGTTCTGTTGCAGAGGGCGCTACACAAAATATTTTTTTCTTGGTGAGATAATGAAAAACTGAGTGTCAAATTTGAAAGAACATACAATTTAAATGATAAAATCATCTTTGTTTGATCAAAATCGGTTCAGAGACGGCTGAAATATCCATAAATATAACGATTTCTAATACTTGTGTACCACCACATATATTAGAAAATTTGAAAAAACCGTTGAAAAAAACGAAATAGCGCCTTTTACGTCGTATTACAGCCAATGCCGATGTTGGCTTTTTTGTTGGCATTTTCGTGTTGGTTATATTACGCACAACAAGCCGGCTCATATATTGTTATTTTTAATTAAATAATTAATTAACGGTCACCATATTTTTTTGAAAGTGGAGCTGAATTGATATGATCGTATTGGCTAAATTTCACACATTTAAGGGTCTAAAATTACCTTCATAGCAATTTTAGGTTCTAAAAGGGCATTAGAAATGTCATAGATAAGAATAAGAGCAATTACCCATGCATTTTGAAGGCATTTGCGGTCTGAAAACAGAACTCAACTATCCCTTTAATGGTTTACAAATGTAATAAATTAACCGCCTACAAAATGATATGATTCTTAAAATAATCCCCTATCTTAACAAACCAAATTTACCACAACATAATTTACATTTCTTCATTCAACCCATAGATATAGCCTTTCTTTTAAAAGTTAGCCTGTCAATGTATTTATCATACTCATTACTGTATGTTTTGACATAACTATTACCATGTACATTATGTTCCAATATTGTATGTTTAGTAATAGTTATTACCATGTATATTATGTTCAACTATGTTATTTTCGATAAAGTGAAAACATTTCAAGAACTATTAAATCTGTTCTATACCATTTAACACAATTTTCAACAACCTTTACAATTCAAATAAAAGAAAAACAATTATGAGTAATTCTCTAGAGCCTTGAATTAACAGGTATGATTGCTCTCAAATTGATATTAATGAATTAATTAGTAAAAATAACAATATTCTATGAAATTGATAAGCAATAATATACTCAAAATGACCCACATCATAGAGTTATATGATATACTTGATTTATAATTGAAGTAAATTTCTGCTTAACTATAATACAACATTATTGCTGATTGGTTCCTTTCTCACTTTGGTAAACGTGAAATAAAAAATTGTATATATAAGCTAATTTTAAGATTACAATTATGATAAACGGTTCTTTTTTCACGATTATTTGTGATATGCACCAGAGGCTCACGAAAACAAAACTAAATTACATCTTTCTAGACATAATCAATTTCAACGCATCTTTGCCTACCAAATGACCGATAAATATAAATTCATATCAATTAAGAGACCTTTCAATCACCTTTCATTATTATATATTTTTTTCTTCATTTCTAGCTTTTGATACATATATATAATGAGAAATGTATCTTGCTCATGAATATATAAAACTATGATAGAAGCCTTCTAGAAAGTGACTGATGCAGTCCTCAAACAAGCATCATCTCCACCGGTTACCAAAGATGCATTATCCAGCCAAACCACACAGTTAGTAGCAGCTCGCCCATGAACTTCTACAAAAACAAAATATCAAAATAAATGTTGTTAATCTTCAGGTATAAATATCAATTCCATTATTGTTCTTTCAACTATTTTATAATGCTTGCACTGTCAATAGAGTGGTTAAGTGTGACGTCATTAAAAGAATTTTTAAAAAATAATTTCTCAATTTTTTTCTTCATTTTCCGAAAGAGCATCAAAAATAATGTCCAAATGTCGAAAACCAATTGAATATGTTAAGTATTGGCTGAGGTATGACCATCTGAATAAATATATTTCCTACAGGAACTCAGTGTTATTTTGCTCTGGTTCATAACATTACGAACCAGAGTAACATAATTGATTCTCATTATTCATATGACTCACAGGAAGTAAAAAAAAGGGCTTTTGTGCACTCTGTCTCCCCAATTTTACTAAGAGACCTGACTAAACTTAGATATTGGTACTCATTTCCTGGTATGCTAATTTTGCTGATTAACACAGGCAATGAGCAACAGGTGAAAAGAAGCTTGAGGAATGGGGACACTAATCCATCATATCTCCACACAAAAAAAAACATATGTGCCCCAGCCCCCCCCCCCCCCCCTCCTTCTGCCACACCACCCCAAGATGGCACCTAAAAAAAGGAATAACCATTTTTTGTCCAATGCTATGGAGAGTTTATTGTTGTTGATAAAGTGCACCTAAACATTTTCACTGCAGTACGGAATCTACAATTCTCCTGAAGGAGTGGGAGGGGGAGGGGCAGCAGAAGAAAATGAAGAAATAAAAGTATATCAAATCAAGTGTGCTTTTCAACTCAAATAGTTTCTGACAATATTAAAACAAACAAAAAAGATTTTAAAGAGAAAACAAAGATGAACTTACTCATCATTGAGATGGGATTTGGTTTCTCCAGACCCCACACATAGACAGATCCATCCAAAGCAGTGGTTGCGTAATGCTTGCTGTCAGGGCTCCATGCAAGGTCCGTTACCTTGGCGTTATGCTTGTAATCTTTGCGATTCAAACCCTGCACAGGTACCAAGAAAAGATAATAGGAAGAACAATGCATGGATTATATTGTCCTGCCAACAAATCAAATGACTTTGGTATACATTTCATTAAAAAAGAGGATTTAGGTCGTATATGATGAAAGTGCTTAAAAAAAAAAAAAAAATCCTCAAATCACATAACAGAACATTGAATTTGGGCGTCACAAATGGACGGTAAACTACACACCACTATTGTACAGAAAAAGCTGGGGAACTATTCTGATAACTATGGTTATATTTTATCTCAGAGAGAATCATTTCAATTGTCATAAAAAACTGAAATTTCATGGAATTAACTCTTATCATTGCTACTGTGCTTATATGTCCATTGTAACATTAAGCTAACAGTCAACTTTGCACACACAGTAACCAATGATTTGTCCTGACTTTGATTTGTTATGAAAATTAACATTGTTTAACTAACTAAAAAGAATTTCCCAAAGCCGATGTTACTATTTAAGGATTTTGGTGTCTTTTTTACATCGTTAAAAATTGTATGTTCAAATTGTTTATTGTACTCTCCTTTTGTTGCATTTTTTCCATTTTATGTTTCTTCTGTTTTCATGTTTTTTTTTCTGTACATGTATAATTATGTGTATTATCTTTCCAACTTGCATTGTCCTGTGTATTGAGGCAGTAGACAAGACTGGATTGTTCCTTTTACATGCTTTCTCTTGTTATATTCAATAAATAAAGTACCGGTATGTGATTTAAAAAGAACCTACATTCAAGTTGAACATTTGTGTCTGTCTCTCATGTCAACTTGTTTTACATGTTACATCTTTATGAGAAATGTGGAAACTGAATTCTAAACTGAAAGTATTGTTCCTTACTTCAGCATAATCACAGAGGTGTTTGTAGACCTCAATGGCCTTTGAAGCGCTGGCTGCTGCTAGGTATTCACCATCGGGTGAATAGTGACATCTTGTAATAGCTTCAGCGTGGGCTTCGAAGGATGTCTTCTCTGTCAGAGTGTCACCAGCCAGAGTGTAGACATGGATATTGCCCGTCTGAAGAAAAACACAAACAACACAAACACAACATAGTTAAGAGTACAAGCAAAAATTCGTGTTTGTGTATTCAAAGAGAAATTGCCATTTTTGTTGCATTACAGAAGCATAGTAGTGGGCTCTCATGGAGAATTTGACACCGTTCTGGGGTGCGTTTCACAGAACTTGTCATCAGTAACAAATGACACTTTTTGTTATAAGCTACTGAAATCTTTGCTTCTGATTGGTTATCAACTGATTTGTCACTGATTTTTTTTAAATTATCATTGAAAAAAGGCTTTGTGAAACTGGTCCCCAGGTGTTTACCCAATAACAGGTGTTGTAAATCACCAGGATTAGCCTTCAGTTTTTATGACCAACATGCCTCATGTAATACCTCACTTTTTCCCTCACCCGAATACTCTCCGAGAGACTAACCCCCTGTCCACACACAACATTTTCCGTGACTAATCATGATTAGCTATACCGTTTCGCGATAGTGATACCGTTTCGCGATAGTTTTACGACCAAAATTGTAGGTGTGGACGCTCACTAACGATACGTCGTATAACGAAACTAGTCTAACGAAACGCAGGTTTGGGCATCGTTTCGAACTGAAACTCAATAAAGAATCACGCCTAATCACGGAAATGTTGTGTGTGGACAGGGGGACCCCCTGGGGGAGTGTAACTAGTGTAACTAACTGGGCGGGGCTTAACGTGACCTCGAGCGAAATGAGACCAGACCTCGTATCACTATCGCGAAACTCTATAAAGAATCACGGAAAATGTTGTGTGTGGACAGGGGGCATTTTATACGATGATTCTTTAGTGACGACGTTTCTTGTGTGTGGACATCCTGGAATTTATACGATGATTCTTTATACGACGTATCGTTATAGAGTTTCGCGATAAATTGTTTTGTGTGTGGACACGCTGTAAGAGGTATTTCTTGATAGGCCAAGGGTTCGCTCCGTGCAGACTTGCACACTCATTAATGGTATTTCCACCAAGTCTGGTGTCAGCGAAATATGGCCTTATATGCACATGGAAACTTGACGACCCACTCCCTTTACCGGAGGATACCTTACTATTGGTTTTTGGAGCTCCAAACACTCTGGATGAAATATTTTGATTTCATCAATAAAATACCAGTCGGATGACCAATATTCAAATATAAAATTCACTCTGATTGTGTGGTATCAATTTTGAAACATTAAAAAACTTGTTGTCTTTATCCGTCGACTTTCCTTCCAATTTTTCACCATCCCATCTTTCATATTATTCAACTTTTTTACAAAGGTTGAACTGCCCTTTAAAAAGGTTTGATACAGTTACAGGGACATCTCCACCCAGGTATTAAATGGGTACTCGGTAGGATGCGACCGTCATTGTTGGTCAAACAGTTTTTGAGTGTCAAGTAACGCCTGGCTGGAATGCTCCCCGGGTAGTGGAGATTGTGCGGGCAAGTATTGAATCCAGTGACCGGGATAATAGTATATCTGTAAAGCGCTTAGAGACATCATAGATGTATTAAGCGCTATATAAAGCGGATTATTATTATTATTATGGCTGAGGCGGTACAGCTAGTCATCAATGCGACATATGCTGTGTGGAGTATGGATTATTCAAGATTTACAAATTTGTAACGGTTGCTTTTGAGCTCACCTCATCACCGATAGCCACCTCTGATTGGTTGGGATGTATGTCAACGGCTGTCCCTTTGTAGGTCACTTCCAGTACTGAAGCTTTGTTGGAACCCCGAACAATAGTCACCTGCAGAACAAACAAAATACTCATCATATGAATGAAAAGCTGTGATGTTTGTATTGTCAAACTTGTCTATAGCGACCGCCCATGGGAAACACAAAAGTGGTCTTTGTAGACAGGTTCCTATACTACATGTTACAATGAGAAACCTTTTTCAAGGGAAACAAAAAATGTGGTCTTTGGAGACAGGTGGTCACTAAAGCAGTTTTGACTGTACTATCCTTTTATCATTGACTATATGGTCTGTTGCTTCAAGCACAGAGGCTAGAATTTGGGTGTTCCGAAATGACTTTAACTGTTTCTGGCCTAAAATCTAGTCAGTATTCAACTAATGGTGTAAAAAAAAAAAATTCTTCAAATTATTGTCTTGATATCTGTCAACTAAAATCTCATATATATATACCGTATATATTTTGGGGTAGGAGGGGAGGGCTTACCCAAACTGTTCATGGCCATTGGAAAGTTGCCAATCTGAGGAACGAAGGGAAGGATTCTTACCTTTTGGATACCACCAACAATAGTAAGTCCCCCTGATCCTCTACACACTGACTGAGGCTGTGAGTCAAGACCACATGCATCATCCCTGAAAACATAGCATAGCGTACATATTCCATGAAAAATGATGCCTCCGCCATAGAGCGATTTCACAAACGAAAACATATGCAATTTTTCAAATTCAAGTTTAATTTTAATCCATTAACAGGTTCTCAGAATATCGTGATTATAAGCCATTTTTCATATACATGTATGACTCTTTATCTTTGACCTCATGACCCTAAAATCTAATCAGTTCATTAGCTTTGCAAGATACATAAATGTCTTGAGTTTGACGGTAATTCGTCCATCGGTTCTAATAATAATGCGATCACAAGCTATTTTTGCATATACATGTATGATGAGCCCCATGACCTTTGACCTCATGACCCCCAAATCTAATCAGTTCATTGGCTCAGCAAGATACATTCATGTCCTGCGTTTGATGGTAATCTGTCCATCGGTTCTGATGTGATCACCAGCTATTTATGCATTCATAATGAGCCCTGTGACCTTTGACCTCATGACCCCAAAATCTGATCAATTCATTGGCTCTGCAAGATACATACATGACCTACATTTGGCAGGAATCCATCAATCGGTTCTTGGGATAACACGATCACGAGCTATGTTTGCATACATAATGAGCACTGTGACCTTTGACCTTGTGACCCTTAAATATAATCAATTCATTAGCTCTGCAAGATACATACATGACCTAAGTTTGGAAGGAATCCATCAATTGGTTCTTGAGATAACGCGATCACGAGAACGGGACGTACGGACGGACGGACAGCCCGAAAACATAATGCCTCCGGCTACTTCGTAACGGAGGCATAATAAATCACCTTACAAATTATCAGAAATCTGTCAAAAACAGTTTGGTTTAAATTTTATAACCGGTATTCAGAATCAATAGCAAATAAGGATCAAGGGAATTGAGCCAATGAGAGATAGATAGAAGATATATATATATATATATATAGAGAGAGAGAGAGAGAGGGAGGGAGATACTGTAAATACAGGAAATTTTGTGAATGTTCACAATTTGCAAAAAAAGACATTCAGAAAATTATTGAATGACCGAATTAGGGAAATTTGTAAAAAGTGTATAAAGATGCGAAGTTTCCGGTACCACTATGACTCACATGTACTCTAATGTTTGATCGTCAATCAAGCGCATGGTGTCATCCATACCAACAGTGGATAGCTTGCCCTCCTTGTAATCAATCTGGGTAATGACCTTGGGTTTGTTCCTGCCCTCCACGGTCTTTGCAAGGCCAGTCTTACTATCCCACCAAGGTGCAACAAAGGTTAAGGAATTTCAACCTACAAACAAACATCTTAGTACACAATTTGGGATGAAATTATAAGAATTATTAGTCAAAAAGAGAACAAGAATAGAATATAACAGAATCTGCCTAATTCTAAAAACTTGTTGGGGTTAAAGATTATAAATTCTTAATATTTATCTTAATCTGCTGTTTAAATATTATGTTCATCTAAAAGACACAAATCATTTTCCAACCTGGTTCTGATAATTAAGAGTCAGTGTGTAGGTGAAGACAAGAGACCGTACCATGGACATTACCGCTAGACCACTCACATCTCCTAACTCACATTTCCGTGTATCTTCAGTTTATTTAACCCTTTTTCAATTAAATAAGAGTTAAAATTGACTACAAAGGATATTAGTGACTCCATCGTAGCTCCCAGCAAAGACTTTGCTTCTATCCTCATTGACGGCCATTGACATGATTCTCTTTTGATGACCCTACAAAGGAAGAAAATGAGTCCATTTCTGAAAATAACGTGAGGTTATTTCTACTTCTTCTTGCGATTGCCCGGCAATTTCTTCTTCAAATTGGCACTATACTCCTTTTTTTCACTTGTTTAAAATATATTCATCTTAAAGCTAAAATATTTGACACACAAGACAAAGTCAAGCTTCTATAATTGATCATCTAGAGAAATATATCTCAGCATGAAAAACATATGCAAACCAAAAATGTCACACCAACATGAAGAACTTAAAGATGATTTTCCTTCTAAATTAATTACAAGAATGATGCATTATATAATGAAGCAAATACAAACTGTTGAAGTGTGCATTATAAAAAAAAATTCTGCACATTTATGGTGTATCCTACAGGAGTATATAAAGTGAGGCCAAAGTAGCAATGTATGACTTTGTCTCAAATTTGATAAAGTTTTGTTTATCTTTTATAGTCAGTAAATACATACAGGACTATGTGCTAAGGCTGCGACGAGTACTCGAATACTCGAGTACTCGCACTGTTGACAACTACTCGGGTACGATTACGAATTAAGGCTGTGCATAACCGTGTAAAATGAGGTACTCGAGTACATTCCCAGGCTTGCAGGCGAATACTCGAATACTTGGACGCCATGTTAAAAAAAAATAAAAAATTGTTTGCCATCACCATACTACGGCAGCAGTATCCCAGGTCCGTCTCCGAAAACTCATGCGATTTACTTCGATTTGCAGTTGAAGGCGCCGATTTAATAATAATAATAATAGTAAACAATGCTGTTTTAAAAACCAAAGATGACAGAATAATCCATTTTCCTCCGAGTTAAAACAGAAATCCGGACATTTGGTCTCAGTTTCTGAGTAGTGAGTTGACAGTGATTGAGCTGGGAAACATTTTTAAACACGGTACCATGCCGGCGCTCTCCTGGGCGCTGGGCACATGTGAGCGGGAGGCATGAGAGCGCCGGCATGGTGCCGTGGGTAAAAATGTTTCCCAGCTCAATCACTGTCAACTCACCATCACTCAGAGACTGGGACCAAATGTCCGGATTTCTGTTTGGACTCGGAGGAAAAGTAGTCTGTCATCTTTGGTTTTAAAAACAGCATTGCTTACTATTATTATTATTATTAAATCGGCGCCTTCAACTGCAACTCGAAGTAAAATCGCTTGAGTTTTCAGAGACGGACCTGGGATACTTCGTCCGTAGTATGGTGGTGGCAAAGAAAAATAATATATATATATATATATATATATATATATATATTTTTTTAAATATTTTTTTGAAATAAAAAAACAACAACATCGAGTCCGAGTATTTGAGTATTTACCTGTAAGCCAGGGAGTGTACTCGAGTACCTCATTACAGGGTTATGCACAGCCTTAGTTACTATGCGCTATTGATAAATAAATAGTTAAACCATAGCAAGGGTGAACTTTAGATATCGGACTCATATTTACAAATATGTTTACACAGCTGCAATTTGATTGCCATTAATTTTGCACATGTTGAATCAATTACCTATATAAGAGAAAACTATGAAGATACTTTCAGAGTGACTTTTAAGACAATCATTTAAAAAGAATTATCATATTCAAAGTACCTGGATAAATGTGCCAGATTAAAAGGGATTATAACAGTCACGATCGTTATGTTCGCAGATATAAAATAAAAAAATTACAATATTTACAGTACCTGGATAAATGTACATGATTTAAACAGATGACGAGACAACATTTACGGTTCAAATTTACCTGGACAATCCTGCACGGTTTAGAAGGATCATTAGGGTCGAGATAGTTGATATTTCCGTTGAGAGATAGAGAGAGAAGGAAGTTGTTCTGCCACAAGCAGCCCAACTGCATATTATCAAAGTTAGTACCAAGAACAAACTCCCTAAAAAAAAAGAAGAAGAAATATTCTAAAAGAACTAGATGGACCTTCGACCGCGCGCAGTTGAAAATGATGCCTCCACCATGGAACAATTTTACAAACCAAAACACACAATGAGCCCTGTGACCTTTGACATTTGATCTCGTGACCCCAAAATCTAATCAGTTCATTGGCTCTGCAAGATAAATACATGACCCAAGTTTGGCGGGAATCCATCAATGGGTTCTTGAGATAGAGCGATCACAAGCTATTTTTGAATACATAATGAGCCCTGTGACCTTTGACCTTGGATCTCGTGACCCCAAAATCTATCCAGTTTATTGGCTCTGCAAGATACATACATGACCCAAGTTTTGCGGGAATCCATAAATGGGTTCTTGAGATAACGCGATCACAAGCTATTTTTGCATACATAATGAGTCCTGTGACCTTTGACCTTGGATCTTGTGACCCTAAAATATAATCAGTTCATTGGCTTTGCAAGATACATACATGACCCAAGTTTGGCGGGAATCCATCAATGTGTTCTTGAGATAACGCGATCACGAGCTATTTTTGCATACATAATGAACCCTGTGACCTTTGACCTTGGATCTCGCGACCCCAAAATCTTTTCAGTTCATTGGCTCTGCAAGATACATACATGACCTAAGTTTGGCAGGAATCTATCAATTGGTTCTTGAGATAACGCGATCACGAGAACGGGACGTACGGACGGACGTACGTACGAATGGACGGACGGACGGACAACCCGAAAGCATAATGCCTCCGGCTACTTTGTAGCGGAGGCATACAAATCCAACCTTAACAGACAGCTTCTCTGAAAGAAAGCAGAAAAATTAGAGAAACTGGTTGGTGAAAGTAAGAATGAAATCGGACAAAAAATAAGCCGAGTCCTGAATTTGAAAGTTGTAATTATATAGGTATGGGCACATGAAATTGGCTGAATCCATAATGTCACTGTGACATAGTGCAGGAGACCTACCCCACTTGTTTCTACACACAAATGTACTTCTTCTAAATGTATGACACAGGATCGAAGGCTTTTTCTATTTAGAGGACCTATCATAATATGTTATCCATAGTATTGTGTAGTGCCCCAAATATAGGTCAAAAAGTATTATAAAGTTCTGAACTTAAAGGGGAAAACCACCCTGATATTAAGTTGGTTTAAATAGAAGCAGGAAAATGAGATAAACAGATCAGTGAAAGTTTGAGCAAAATCCAATGAAAAACAAGTCAACGCAAAGCGTAGCATCCCCTCGCAGGGAAATGGCCTATATACGTCAGAACAAGTTACCTCCATTAGACTATACTATTATATTACTAGGCAAGGAAGTATACACATTTTCACATATATAATCTGTGTTTTTTTGCATATTTAATCAGCTACGACCTTTCACCTCTGACCTACATACTCGGAAATTGAACTTAGGCTGTGTTTTGATACCATGTACCTTCATATCAAATTTCATTAAAATCCGCCAAACATTACTAAAGTTATCGAACAGAAACCAGATTCGCATATTTAATGCCTTTGACCTTTGACCTACATACTCAGAAATTGAGCTTAGGCTGTGTTTTTATACCATGTACCTTCATATCACATTATATTAAAATCTGTCAAACAATACTAAAGTTATGGATCGGAAACCAGATTCGCATATTTAATGAGCTATGACCTTTGACCTTCATACTCCGAAACAAACTTAGGCTGTGTTTTGATACCATGTACCTTCCTATCAAATTTCATTAAAATCCGTCAAACCTTATTTAAGTTATCAAATGGAAACCAGATTCGCATATTTAATGAGCTTTGACCTTTGACCTACATACTCCGAAATCGAACCTAGCCTGTGTTTCGATACCATGTACCGTCACACCAAATTACTTAAGTTATCAAACAGAAACCAGATTCGCATATTTAATGCCTTTGACCTTTGACCTACATACTCAGAAATTGAGCTTAGGCTGTGTTTTTATACCATGTACCTTCATATCACATTATATTCAAATCCGTCAAATAATACTAAAGTCATCGAACAGAAACCAGATTTGCATATTTAATGAGCTATGACCTATGACCTACATACTTGGAAATTGAATTTAGGCTGTGTTTTGATACCATGTACCCTCATATCAAATTTGATTAAAATCCGTCAAACCTTATTTAATTTATCAAATGGAAACCAGATTCGCATATTTAATGAGCTTTGACCTTTGACCTACATACTCCGAAATCGAACCTAGCCTGTGTTTCGATACCATGTACCGTCACACCAAATTACTAAAGTTATCAAACAGAAACCAGATTCGCATATTTAATGAGCTATGACCTATGACCTACATACTCGGAAATTGAACTTAGGCTGTGTTTTGATACCATGTACCTTCATATCAAATTTGATTAAAATCCGTCAAACCTTATTTAAGTTATCAAACGGAAACCAGATTCGCATATTTAATGAGCTATGACCTTTGACCTACATACTCCAAAATCGAACTTAGGCTGTGTTTTGATATCATGTACCTTCATATCAAATTTCATTAAAATCCGTCAAACAATACTGAAGTTATCGATTGGAAACCAAATTTGTTACGAACAGACGGAAGGACGAAAGGAAGGAAGGAAGGACGGCAGCGTTACTATATCCCCTCCGCCTTCGACTTCGTCAGCGAGGGGATAATAAGAAAGTTATCAATTTTTGAAGTTGCGATAAATCAAACACTAATAGGTAACTCTTGGGACATATCTTGCGAGCTCCTCTCCAATTTGCTCTGTATACAACATTTCATAAACTTTCAGTTTCTTATTAGTTATTGATGATGTTCAGATTAGTTTCATACAGGGGTTGTATAAAAACATATTTGCAATAATTAAATCTAGGGTGATTGTATTGATTGAAAGTTATTTGAAGGGAAAATATAGATTCATGAATTTTTTTGGTACAGGGCAAATGGGAGGGGAGCTCGCAAGATGTGTCACAGAGTTGCCAGTTTTGAGTTTTATTGATCGCACCTTCAAAAATTCATAACTCTCTTATTTGTAATCGCTTTTTACTCAAACTGTCAATGACCCGTTTCTCTATTTTGTCTGCTTCTATTAAAACCAACTTTATATCATGGTGGACTTCCCCTTTAAATTGTTATCAATGTGTCTTTTCATTTGGTCCAATAAAAGCTTTAGTAGGACTATTAAAGGGGAAGTCCACCCTGATAATAAGTTTGTTTTAATCATTGACAAGGAGAAAAATGAGAACAGATCAGTCAAGGTTTGAGAAAAATCAGATATGCACCCCCACATAAGATAGGTCTACTAAATTCCATTAAAATTCAGAGAAATGAAGATTTTGGGTCACTCTGTCATTCAGCTCAGTGGTGAATTGTGAGGGGATGACATTACATTGCCAATTTGTCTCAAAGATTCCATGATTTTCACGATTTTTGAAAGATTCATAACTTTCTTATTTGTTGTCCAATTTTTCTCACTGAATTGTTTCTCTAATTTTTCTGCTTCTATTAAAACCAATTTAATATCAGGCTGGATTTCCCCTGACAATCTTAGATGCGGTCTGTGAAATACTAGATGAAATAGTTTGGACTTGCCCTGGAGAATGGGTTGGGAGACCCCAAGCCCAGGATTAAGCAGCCAGGAGCAAGGGGCAATTTATTTTTAAAAGTTGCCCCTTGCCCACGGGGATTTACCAGAGCAACGGGCAATTTCTGAAGAACCAGGGGCAATTTTTTTTTAAACAGATAATGACAACCAATTACACAAGTTAAACAAAATATCCGGCCGGTTATCATTTTAGCTTCAGGTGTTTATGTTTACTGACGACGCAACATACAAAAACTACCATTTTTTAAAATTTATTTCGGGGGCTCCATGTCCAATTTTGGGGAAATGTTTGCATCATAGTATTACTATCATGTAACTATGTCTATGTACTGTTTAAAATTCAGTAACTATGGCCAGAATACTCATAAAATAAGCTTTGATTTCATACCTCTATTCACGAAACGAAACAGATAGCAATTTCAAAAGTTTTGTTGAGTCTCTTCGACTCTAGCTCTCACGGTTCCAACAGCAGTGCAGTGCACTGTGTGTGTGTGTGTGTGTGTGGACTCAAGGCAACTGCAGCGTGCAACTAAACTGTCAGTCACGATCATTTTCTTGTGAAAACTTTACTTTGAAAAATGATATCGAAATTCAGTAAACATGCATGTCCAGAATAATCACAAAATAAGCTTTGATTTCATACCTCTATTCACGAAAACTATAAAAATCGCGCAATCATGATGGAAAAAGATTGCAGTTTCGCTATGATTTCGCTGTGGTTAAGCGATGGTTAAGCTACCCAGGTGCTAATGATCCATCAAAACAAAATCGACCGCCAAAAACTCGGTCCCTACGCTCCATTTCTCGCAGTTGGGAAAATGCATGTGTTTTCGCGTACGTGCGACATGGTAAGGTATGGGTCGAGTTATTTACGACCAAATTTGTGTATAAGATTTTACTCTGAGATTCAGCGCGCGTGGGTGAGCCGACCAAGAAATGCACACACTAAATACGAAGCTAGTAGAGAGCTCGTGCGCGGCAATAGTTTCATGATTCATGTATTTTTGTTTGTCCTAACATTTTATGGGCGAATTTTCATGGCAAACCTTTGTGCCTTGCTGTCTAGTTTTAGATGATCATGGCCGCAATTGGTGGTTTTATGAGCACAAATTTGCGCCCTGCGCCGCTTAATTGAAGGCTTGTGAGACTCATTCCTGATATTGGTGTAACTTACGTGACAGCTTTGCCAGTTTCAACATCCCAGATCTTGGCCGTCCTGTCTGCTGACGATGTAAGAATCTGCCTGCTATCACTACTCCAGGAAATCTACATCAATCAGGAATAATAAGAAAATGTTAATTAGGGATAGGGATACTACCACTACCACTACCACTACTACCACTACTACCACTGCTACTACTACTATTACTACTCCTACTAATAATCATCATCATCATTAGGCCTAAAAAAAATAAAATTGTTGTATTGCCCTTTAGGTGCCAAAACATGGGTCGGTCGGTCGGAAAAATTTTTTTTTTTAAAACTTTTTTTTGTCGCCCTCTTTTGGCCGATATTTTTCAGTTTTTAATGTTTGTTTGTTTATTGTTTTTTCCGCCCTCATTTGGCTGATATTTCTCAGTTTTTAATGCTTTAATACATGTGTTTCAGCATCATCATTCCATTCATATCTTTTTCACCTCATAATAATCCATGGTTTGCAATGTTGTGTTGAGACAACACTCTGTGCTTCCCAGCTGACGAAGTTGGTTTTCAACTACCTGTAAAACTTGCTAGCAATGTGAAGATTGTTCACAAATTGTACAAGTGGTCCCGGGCACATTTAGTGGTCTATTTACTAACCAAAGAAGGGACCGAAACTGACACAGGAAAAGACAGCCAGACACTTTTGCATGCAATAGGTTCAAATCATAGCTTATTACAAATGTTTGTATCTATAAAACTGGCCCACTTCAAAGAATATGCTCTTCATTCCTGTTTCAGTTCTGGGGATTGTTCCAAGTGTATGTTTGTTCCAATTGTATGTTTGTATCCATTTTTTGAGTCTGAAATGAGTCAAATGTGACAAGAATTTTAAACAGTTCAAATACATCTCCATGTTTTAATCCGAGTTGTACAATTTACAAAGTTGGGCAGGTCCAAGACTTTAAACAAGAAATAACAACGGATGAAATTATTTATATGGCTGTGGCTATTATGGGCTAGTTTATTTGTGGAAAGTTTTAGTTCTGACCAATTCTTAAATTAATTTTTAATGTAATTAATGTGCTGCGTGACGTACGGGACCAGAGAATTTCTGACTTTTTCAAAAATAGGTTCATCGTAAAAGTTCTCTGAATTTATTAAGTTATGAGATTTATGGTAATGATATCTTAATTCATTATGGAAACAAGCATTAATCACAATTATTACCATATTTTTCTGACCTTTCGTTGTAATGTAATATGCCAAAACATAAATGTGTGTATGTGACGTACGGGACACGTGACGTACGGGACAACTTTTCCCTATGGAAAAATGCATTGAAATGAAGAATTTTCATCAAAATTTGTTAAATGTGAACAATTTTAACTTAAATCAGTGACAATTAGAGTGTTTTAGAACCCAATTAGATCCTCTGACCATCACTTAATATCCTCTGTGTTAATTTATGATGTAAATCAATACAAATATTACTTTAATAAAGAAAACAAATTGAATTACATTCATACACACTGTATTACCATTTTTATTCCATTTACCAATCTATCATGTGCAGTCATGCTTCTTTTCTCATTTCTTTCATCCATTCTATTCAACATTGCTAAATGTTTTTAAATAAAAATTAATGAAGAAGATGAATTTGAACTTGAATTCTTTTATTTAAACTTGTTTGAAACATAGGGGCACACTCGATCCGCACATCATATTTTGTCAAAGAACATTTCTTATACTCTAAGTGTTTGTGAACAAATATACATTACAAATATGAAGTCTTTTCTTCATAGCTTGTTTGAATTACTTGATATTAATGTCACACAATTTTGATGGAATTCAAAGATAATGCTGAACATATTGTCTTTTTTTAATATTTATTACAGATTAGAACATGTATATGTTGCTGTCACATATTCAAGAATTTTGATGTACTTTAATGTACATGTTTGTGAAAGATGGATACAAAAATATAAATCTTGAATGTATTTCGTATTGATTAAAGACTTCTTATTAACACCAAACCCCTTTGTGTGACTTTTTACACAATTCAAAAGATTAAAGCGCAAATCAACAAAAATGCATAGGTGTAAAAGTGATGAAAATCTTAAGTGGGTGAGAGTGTGAAATACTCAAAAAGGCTATCCTTCCTCAAAAGTTATGCTTTAGTTTTTAGGAGATCAGAATTCCCGAGCTGGCTCCATAACATGTATAGTGTATGTTGTAATCCTTACCATGTGCTATTCTTGCTGGCAGCATCTATGAGTTGTAAAAGCCAGCTTCTGGTGCATCTACTATCATTTCATTAGACTCATTCCAGGAACTAGTACACTATTACGATTTACATATTTAGCATCCTGCCAATGTTTGGGGCATCAACTGGAAAAATACCAAAGTTGATAATACCAGGAGTCTGGCTTGAAGACTAATTACATCACATTCAGATCGCAAAGGGCAATACAACAAGTTTTTATTTTAGGCCTTATCATCATCAGCAATCATCATCATCAACACTATTACCATCATCACCATCATTATCATCATCATTACCATCACCATAACTATCCACCATCACCATAATTTCATTACATATCGTATAGTTATGCAGTAAATTTTGGTAGTCTGGTAAGATGTTTGTTGGGACCATTATCCTTACCCCATAAATAGATCCACGGTGAGCTCTTCCTTTATCACCTAGAGCTTGGAGAAGCTGTCCTTCTTTCCAACCACGTAGCAATAACTGTAGATTAAAACAAGAAATAAAAGACTGTCTTTAGCTTTTCTTATAGAACAGAGAACATTATCCATAGCTGCCACAGATAATGCATACATAGAGGGGTTAAGAGAAAATTGATGATAGAGGATATTAGACTAACCAATGGATTCATGTGTTATCCCTTACTTTGCAGATTGTGATATCCAGCTAGTCAACCAAGTGTCAGCTGGTGTAAACAAATAGACAGGTACTTTTTTATGAACACGGTACTACTACAAGCCTAACGACAATACCCGTTGTCGAATGCCCCATCCCTGGTTGCAGCTACGTCACCCCGGACTTTGATGCCCCCATCGTGGTTGCTCTCAACACCCACAGTGCTATACACACCTCTGGACAAGCTGCCAATGTCGAGAAGGTCAAAAGGTCCACCATAGCTGCTGCTGGCTCTAGTGAGGAGTGGGCTTACTTCGAGTCACGATGGTCGGACTACGTTGAGGCGACCAGGATAACCGGCAAGGACAGGGTGGTGCAACTCCTTGAATGTTGTGATGAACCTTTGCGCAAGGACCTTACCAGATCAGCAGGTGGTAGCCTCACTGGCCAATTGGAGAAAGAGGTCTAGGCGGCTATTAAGAAGCTTGCTGTTCGTGAGGAGAACACTATGGTCGCCAGGGTCACACTGCGTAATATGCATCAGGACCGTGATGAAACCGTACGTAGCTTTGGAGCCCGCCTGCGTGGTCAAGCAGGCATATGTAAATTCCTCATCAAATGCCCTAGCTGTGACGCTGATGGTATCGCCGACCGTGAAATCCAGCTCGATCTCCTTGGTGATAAGAACCAGGATATGACGCTCGAGGAGGTTTTCCTGTTCATTGAAGCCAAAGAGGCTGGCAAACGGTCAGCATCCTCACTCATGGATTCACACTCGACAGATCCCTTCCACCAAGCGAGATCAGTTCTGCATGGCAAAAAGAAGACTGTCTTTGATGCATGGAATGGATACCACAGCCTACCCCTCTGCAAGGAGGACCGACATTTGACGACGCTCATTACACCCTGGGGTAGGTACCGTTACAAGACTGCCCCTCAAGGTTACATTGCCACAGGTGATGGCTAAACAAGGCAGTATGGCGAGATTGTGTCACACATCCCCAATAAGACCAAGTGCTGTGGGCAGACACAATTGCAGACAGCTTCTTTCAGGCCGTCCAGTGGCTTGACACATGTGGCCAGCATGGGATCACCCTCAATCCTGACAAGTTTGTGTTCGGTGCAGACACCGTAGAGTTAGCTGGGTTCGAAATCACCCCTGACAATGTTCGCCCTTGTAGGAAATACTTGCAGGCAATCCTTGACTTTCCAACTCCCAAGGATATCACAGACATTCACTCGTGGTTCGGGCTTGTTAACCAAGTATCCTACGCGTTCAGCATGGCCGGGAAAATGCTACCCTTTCGACAGCTCTTGAAGTCAGGCACACCCTACGTATGGGACGAGACTCTCGAGAGTGCCTTTCAGGAATCCAAAATTGTCATTGCCAGAGTGAGATTGCAGAAGGCGTTAAAATCCTCGACCCACAAAAGCCCACATGTCTAGCGACGGATCGGTCCAAGAGCGGCATTGGTTTTTGGCTCCTACAGAAACACTGTACCTGTGTCAAGATCGAACCCTTCTGTTGCCACTCAGGATGGAGGATTACACTTGTCGGAAGCAGATCCACACATCCTGCTCCAGTGGAAGGTGAGGCCCTTGCAGTTGTAGACGCTCTGGATAAGGCCAGATACTTTGTTCTGGGCTGCGCTGACCTCATCCTTGCTGTTGATCACAAACCCCTCTTGAAGATCTTTGGTGATCGCACCCTGGAAGACATCCCTAACCCACGCTTGAGGTACTTGAAGGAGAAGACCCTCAGATATAGGTTCAGGATGGTCCATGTACCGGGCGTCAAGCATCGTGCCACAGACAGCCTCTCCCGCCACCCTACTGGAGATCCTGTGCAACTGGTCCTCCCTGACTCTAACTGGCCGATTGGTGAGAGATCTTCCCATGGTGCCAATGGCCTCATCACTTGTTTACGACGCATCTTTGTCACCTTTGGTATCCGTGACGAACTTGCTTCCGATGGTGGCCCTGAATTCACAGCTCTTGCTGCGCGCCACTTTCTAAAGAACTGGGGTGTACACCATCGCATTTCGTCTGTTGTTTATCCCCATAGCAACTGGCGTGCTGAAGTTGGTTTTAAGACTGTGAAGCGTCTCATCATGGACAACACGAGCCACACAGGTGCCCTTGACACTGATTCCTTCTAACGCGCCATGCTTCAGTACAGGAACACTCCAGACAGAGATACCAAGCTCTCCCCAGCGATGTGCATCTTTGGTCGCCCGATCAGAGACTTCATTCCCATAGCTCCTGGCAGATACAAACCTCATGACACTTGGCGTGAGACCCTCGCAGCTCGGGAGGAAGCCCTCAGGAACCGCCACATGAGAGGTGCAGAACGCTGGTCTGAACTCACTAACAGCTTCTGCCACTTGTCGTAGGCGATCATGTCCGTATCCAGAACCAGACGGGGCTGCATCCCTTGAAATAGGATAAGACTGGTGTTGTAGTGGAAGTCCGGCAATTTGACCAATACGTCGTGCGGGTTGATGGCTCCGGGCGTGTCACCCTTCGTAATAGGAAGTTCATGAGGAAGTACAATCCTGTGAACCTCCCAGCACCAAGGTTGACCATCGATGACGACATTGGTTTGCATCGCAACTCTCTTCATCCTCCCGTTCCGCGCTCACATTCTGGGTCCACTGCCCGTCCCTACGGTCACAGCAAGGTCCCTGGACTTCCTCTGCTGACCGCAGCATCCCTCATTGCCTGCTGCACATGAGGCTCCTCCTGCCACTCCTGTTGTGTCGTCCAGCATGGTCCATGGCACTCCACGTCGTCGCCGTCCATCGCCTGTTGGTGCATCACCCCTTACTCCGGACGACCCATCTCCGGCCAGTAAGCCTGTCACCGCGGTGCCCGCGATGTCGCCTCCCCAGCTTGATGACCCCGGCCCTGCTACCCCGCTACCTGTGACGTTTGCCTTTTGGACACCTTCACTTTTGCATTCCTCGTTTTGCCTTTTGGCCACATTTAACTCTTGCGTTCCTCGTTTTCGGTGTTACTTCAGTTACTTCAGTTGGACTGTTTTTCACTTTAGAACTTGTTACTTCAGTTGGACCGTTGGTGTTGCGTTTGGTTTTTAATTTTCAGCCTTCGTCACCAAATGATCTGTGTTTCAACTTTGTGCCAAAGACTTGAGGGGGGATAGAGGATATTGGACTAACCCATGGATTCATGTGTTATCCCTTACTTTGCAGACCGTGCTCATTGTGATATCCAGCTAGTCAACCAAGTTACAGCTGGTGTAAACAAATAGACAGGTACTTATTTAGATGAGAGTCATAACGAGTTCCAACTTTCAATGAAACTGAGAGTTCTGCATGGTCATATGATTGCATTATGAAAAAGCCTGGAAATGACCAGCAAAGGTTGATTGTATAGCAGTGCACACAAGTAGTGGTGTAAACTGGGAGGTTTTGGAATCATCAAAAGCACTCAGTTTTGCTGAAAGTCACATGCACTGTACACAGAAATGTGTACAGGACTTCAGACATGACATGAGAGCATGATCCAGACACTTCCGCTTCTTGCTTCTTCCCAAGTCGTCATCTTGATTACATTTAGGTTACCGCCAGTGTCAAATACGCAGAGCTAAGACAATGCAAACAATGGGTCTTAATTGGCAAGAAGAAAAATGTTGTACATGTACGTGATATAACTCTGCAAACAAAAATGGTAGGAAGGGTGGGGTGAAGGAGGGTTGGGGTGAAGGAGGGGTATCTCCTGTCTTACCTGTCCATCTGAACCTCCAGAGACAATCATTTCTCCGTTCGGCGCATACCTGACTTTCTGCACAAAGTTAGTGTGATCCTATACAATAACAACAACAAAAATCATTTGCAAAGCATCAATTTGAAAACAGTGTGTCTGCAAGAGTAAAAGCATGACTGAATGTTTGTGTCCCTCATTCAATAATTAGAACCTACATACAAATCATTGGGGCTTATCTTCTAAAAAGGATACACCACACCTGCTACCCTAAATCAAGAACTTCTCACGGCAAATTTAGGAATATAGTATACTTTGAAGGATATATATTTGCACAGATGTTTCAGAAAGATAAAGGAACCCTAAAAGGAGTGGAACTTTAGGACATATGGAAACGGTGTATCATCCGCTCAATCTGACTTGCGTGCATAGAACAAATAAGCATTTTTCCATGAAAAAAGTGAAGTTTTCTAAAATGTGCGTTTCTTTTTAGCATTGGGGTGCCCGGAAGTCACTCGGGTAACATTTCATAAAGTATAATATAAAAGACCATATGCACATTTTTTGTACTTTTGTCGGAAATAATCTATTTATCCAGCACGTACAATGTCGTCTCTTTTTGCGTTGGAGAAGAGCAAATAGCGAGTTTCAATCACGCTTTGGCCGCTCTCGCAAGCTCTCACTCGTTTCACTGTGGTCAAGCGACTTTGGGGCAAGCGGTTAATGAAAATACTAATCGTTAGCTTTCTTCTGGTATTAAACTTGTTTTGATTGATTGTATAATTTTGTCGGAATAAAGGAAACAAAAAGGCTTGACCATTAACTTATTACCCAAACTTCAGCGTCTGAATTGACCTTTTGACCTTGAATTCCCTGATGCAAGCGCACATAAACAGGTTCTAATGACGTCATCTTCGCCAAATCGGTGTCTTTTATCGTAAAATGCTACACTTTCACAATGTTTATACATCTTTTTTAATTATTAGTAAGATATAACATATTTTGTCTGATATGTCTGAAGTTTTGGGTTTTATTTAATGAGTAATTTTAAAGTCAGAGCCATTTTACTATTTTAATTTACTGGATCGTACCATTAAAGTCGCAGGGTAGAAAGATGCATTTTCCATCCGCGCCAAATTTAATTTACGTTCCGACATTCTGTTAAATGGGTTCGTGTTGTTAAGAATCCACTTCTTTCTGCTCCACCAAACGTCCACATGCGGAGTCGTTTATCAACTAAATTATTCAAATTTATGGATGCTTCCTTCCCAGGTGTTTGTGTTGTTGCATGAAGCATTTCACTCACCTGCTATCATTCTTTGTACTCGAATTGCCAGAACGCAAATTACATTTTGGTTTTATAGTTTCATGCGGAGTCGTTTATCAACTATATGTATTCAAATTTATGAATGCTTCCTTCCCAGGTGTTTGTGGTGTTTATGCATTTCATTAACCTGTTATTATCCCCTCGCCGACGAAGTCGGAGGGGATATAAAACGCTGCCGTCCGTCCTTCCGTGTGTGCGTCCGTCCGTCCGTACATAACAAATTTCGTTTCCGATCGATAATTTCAGTAACATTTGACGGATTTTAATGAAATTTGATATGAAGGTTCATGGTATCAAAATACAGGCTAAGTTCTATTTTGGAGTACGTAGGTCAAAGGTCAAAGGTCATAGCTCATTAAATATGCGAACAAATACACATCTGGTTTCCGATCGATAACTTTAGTAATGTTTGACGGATTTTAATGAAATTTGATATGAAGGTTCATGGTATAAAAACACAGCCGAAGTTCGATTTTGAAGTACGTAGGTCAAAGGTCATTTTGTAATAGTTAATTTACCCATTCACATAATGGAACTACCTGCCCGATGAAGCCAGTGGCCCGTGACCCCTGAGCACTCAACACCATGTGGGAGTCAGTTTGTGGTCAGCTTCTTTTATGAGACAAATCCAAGCAAACGTTTCCATATGTTCAGAATCAATTCTCCAGAATGTGAATGGTTGAAAGCTACAACCTCTGTTCTCTCAGATACATGTACATGCACATCAAAAACTTGACCTACATACTTCGAAATCGAACTTAGGCTGTGTTTTGATACCATGAACCTTCATTTCACATTATATTAAAATCCGTCAAACAATACTAAAGTTATGGATCGGAAACCAGATTCGCATATTTAATGAGCTATGACCTTTGACCTACATACTCCAAAATCAAACTTAGGCTGTGTTTTGATACCATGAACCTTCATATCAAATTTCATTAAAATCCGTCAAACAATACTAAAGTTATGGAGCGGAAACCAGATTCGCATATTTAATGAGCTATGACCTTTGACCTACATACTCCAAAATCAAACTTAGGCTGTGTTTTGATACCATGAACCTTCATATCAAATTTCATTAAAATCCGTCAAACAATACTAAAGTTATGGAGCGGAAACCAGATTTGCCTATTTAATGATCTATGACCTTTGACCTACATACTCCAAAATCGATCTTATGCTGTGTTTTGATACCATGAACCTTCATATCACATTATATTAAAATCTGTCAAACAATGCTAAAGATATGGATCGGAAACCAGATTTGCATATTTAATGAGCTATGACCTTTGACCTACATACTCCGAAATCAAACTTAGGCTGTGTTTTGATACCATGAACCTTCATATCAAATTTCATTAAAATCCGTCTAAATTTAAATTAGCTATGACCTTTGATCTACATACTCTGAAATCGAACTTAGGCTGTGTTTTGATACCATGAACCTTCATATCACATTATATTAAAATCTGTCAAACAATGCTACAGTTATGGATCAGAAATCATATTCGCATATTTAATGAGCTATGACCTTTGACCTACATACTCAGAAATCGAACTTAGGCTGTGTTTTGATACCTTGAACCTTCATATCACATTATATTAAAATCTGTCAAACAATGCTAAAGTTATGGATCGGAAACCAGATTCGCATATTTAATGAGCTATGACCTTTGACCTACATACTCTGAAATCGAACTTAGGCTGTGTTTTGATACCATGAACCTTCATATCACAATATATTAAAATCTGTCAAACAATGCTAAAGTTATGGATCGGAAACCAGATTCGCATATTTAATGAGCTATGCCCTCTGACCTACATACTCCGAAATTGAACTTAGGCTGTGTTTTGATACCATGAACCTTCATATCAAATTTCATTAAAATTCGTCAAACATTACTAAAGTTATGGATCGGAAACCAGATTCGCATATTTAATGAGCTATGACCTTTGACCTACATACTCTGAAATCGAACTTAGGCTGTGTTTTGATACCATGAACCTTCATATCACAATATATTAAAATCTGTCAAACAATACTAAAGTTATGGATCAGAAACCAGATTCGCATATTTAATGAGCTATGACCTTTGACCTACATACTCCGAAATCAAACTAAGGCTGTGTTTTGATACCATGAACCTTCATATCAAATTTCATTAAAATCCGTCAAACGTTACTAAAGTTATCGATCGGAAACCAGATGTGTATTTTTTCGCATATTTAATGAGCTATGACCTTTGACTTTTGAGCTACGTACTCCAAAATCGAACTTAGCCTGTATATTGATATCATGTACCTTCATATCAAATTTCATTAATATCCGAAACGTTACTGAAGTTATCGATCGGAAACCAAATTTGTTACGGACGGACGGACGGACGCACGCACGGACGGCAGCGTTACTACCGTGTGAGTCAAAAAAAAGTTTACACCAATAAAATTGCTTATTATTTTAAAAATTATCTATGAACAGTAAATTATTATACATCTTATGAAAGAGTGTTTTGTCCCAAATCATTTGGTATCATTTTTGTGTGGTATGTGTTCACGCTTGAATGAACAGGAGGCATTGTTTGCGAGAGTGGAAAAATCGTCTTGCGCCAAAGTTGCTTATCTGATGTTTAAATAAAACAATTAAGATTTTGGTATTGAATAGGTTTTTGCAGATCCAAATAACATCCCTAACAAAATTAATCATGCCACACATATCAAATATCGAATATCAAATATCAACGAACATTTGTGTGCGTGTATGTGTGCGTGTGTGACTTTGCTTCTGCAAAAAGCATATGCAATGCATTTCATTTGATACATTCAATTCATTCTCTAACTCTGCTAATCCAAACATAATACATGCTCAAGATGTATAATAATTTACTGTTCATAGATGGTTTTTAAAATAATTAGCACTTTTCTAGGTGTAATTTTTTTTTTGACTCACACTGTATATCCCCTCCGCTTCGTCGGCGAGGGGATAACAACCAGAACGTCAATGACGTAGCGCTCATCCGCATCTCGCAACAACAAATATCGTAAATTTTATGTGGTACACTTTTGAACTGGTCAAAAAATACAAATTTGATGCCCTGGCCTTGCGCTAGTAGCCCGGGAGTAGCGCTTTGCTGAAAACAAATTGCGTTCTGTAACATTTAATTTTCAACCTCTCTTTTCTCCTCTTTTTAATCCACAAATCAAGTGTTTTCTGTGAGGGATCAAATTTGCAAATAATCATCCTAATATTTTGCACAAAACTTTAAAAATGAAATAAAGGAGAAGAAGTTATTTGTTATTTTTGGAATAAATTTGAATAAATTACCATAATTAATCAATGGAGCAAAATCTCACAATTCTGTGTAGAATTTTAGTAAACCAAATTTAGCTCTACCAGATAAAGCAAACCAAATCAAAATCGGTCAAGAAATGAGGGAGAAGAAGCAATTTTTGTTATTTTTGGAATAAATTTGCATAAATTACCATAATTATTTAATGGAGAACAATTTCAAAATTCTGTGTACAAGTTTAGTGTACCAAAGTTAGCTCTACGATATAAAGCAAACCAAATCAAAATCGGTCGAAATATGAAGGAGAATAAGCATTTTTTGTGATTTTTTGAATAAATTTGCATAAATTACCATAATTAATTAATGGAGAACAATTTCAAAATTCTGTGTAGAAGTTTAGTGTTCCAAAGTTAGCTCTACCAGATAACGCAAACCAAATCAAAATCGGTGGAGAAATGAAGGAGAAGAAGCATTTTTTGTGATTTCGAATAAATTTGCATTAATTAGCATAGATAATGAATTTCACGATTCTGTGTAGAAGTTTTAAATCCCCCTCCTAGCCCTATCATATGAAACAATCAGAATCAAAATCGGTTGAAAAATAACGAAGAAGAAGCATTTTGAAAACTGTGGACGGACGGACGGAAGGACGGACGGACGGACGACGGACGCCACGCCATGGCATAAGCTCATCGGGCCCTTCGGGCCGGATGAGCTAAAAACAAGCAACTGCCGAATTGATGGCATACAGATAAATGTTCCTGAGTACTAGAGAGAATATATATATATATATGTATATATATATAGAGAGAGAGAGAGAGAGAGAGAGATAGAGGGAGGGAGAAAGGGAGAGAGAGAGAGAGGAAGAGAGAGGAAGATAGTTTGTTGTTAACAGCTCTAACCAAGAACAGCTCAAGTACTGCATGACAAACTAACCTCATACTGACACTTGTATTTGAACGGTGGTCCTTCGTAGAAGTTAACGCAATAATTATCTTGGCCAGTGACTAACTTATAAGGTTTCTTCTGTCTTACGTCACAGGAGTTTGACAGTCCAGTCATTTTGATAGACCCGCAAGATGCTCCTGTGTCCATTACCAAGGCAGCTCCAAATCTAAAAATATTTAAAATACAACAAAAAAAGGATGTGCAACGTTTGAGCTATTGAATGTAAACTCTCATGAATTCATCATTGAGGCTGATTGAGGCACACATTATTACATACCTTTTCTATGTGTATGGCCCTACTACCCTTTGGCATACATGTTAGGTCTCTTGAACCCAATTCCTTTCAGGATTAGTAATATTTGACGCCAGTTCGAATAAAATCTCTTCAATGGTCAAAGCTGTCATGGATTGTAACATTTTTTTCGGTTAAAAAATACAACTCTCCAACTTCTGGGCTCTTGAAATCCAAATAAAGTGTACTGTATTATGTTATGCTTATCTTTAAAAAATAAAGATATACCCGGTAGTTCAGATCAAGTGATTACATTGTGAAAGGAATTGGCTGGAAGCAATGGAGAAAGATTAATTCTGTAACTGGTACGTAAAAATTGGAATATAATGTGAGGTTATTATTAGATTTCAAATATGAGGGCAGGTGCAATCCATTTCAGGGGATGATTCATCTCTGGTATTCTTTCAGACCTTTAGGAAAAGAATGCGAAAGCTCAAAAATGATTTTTCACCAGTATCAGAACTCAACATTCTCTTTAAAGATTTAGTCATGCGATACGGTAGATTCACATTTCACAGCACCCTCTAGCATCACCGATGTTTAGTCTTTTTCATGTGGTGCATTATGTAAAAAAGTCGAAAAAATATCAGCTGTGGCATTGTTATGTACCTTAGGAGATAAGAGGATTTAATCAACAAATTTTGTGGGAAATGTTTGAAAAGCATATCCGGGGTAAAATTTGTACCCTTTTCATGACATTATGGTCATTTTGGCAACTTTTTGGCCAAAATGACTATTATAGTCACTTTTGGTCAGGGGGAAATTTTCCAATAGGTAATACAAGCAAAGAAGATTTGATGGGCCTATTCTATGTAAAAATGTGCCCTGATGCTAGAAAAGGTGGTAAAATCGACCCCTCATCAGCAACAATATGGTCATATATAGGTCACTTTTTTGGCCCTCAAAATGACAATTTCTATGGATTTGATGTACACTTGATATTCTTCGTATTATTAGGTGGTCTGTCGATGACAGATCACCTATTGATTTCGTTAGAATTTTCTTTATTCTTTATTCTTTATTAGGTGGTCTGTCGATGACAGATCACCTATGGATTTCGTTAGAATTTTCTTTCTTTATTCTTTATTTCTTTATTTTTATTTCTTCCGTACACTTTTTTGTGCACACGTTTACTCGAAATCGACATGGTCAATTTCCTTCAAATTTCTGTCAGTCATCAAGCCCTATGCAGTCAGACCGCAGCCGGTGCGAAAACCCTCTATTTTATTCAGCACGTATGCAAGAATTTACGTGTCTTGCATACGTAATGAGTAGTGCAGACGGTCTTGCCGATCGGCAATTTTTGCCTTTATAATTGTTCATTTCTCATGAAATGGGTCTTATTTTAAAGATAAGAAGTTGCACTCTCTATATACTTATATGACAATCATGTTAGATATATTTTGGAAACAGATATTTCGCCTTGAAAATGGGGTTTTTCGACGATAAATCTATCTAAAGAGTAGGGCTGATTTTCACATAGAAATCATTCTTGCGTCAAGAAGATGTTATAATCAGCATAAAGCATAAATATTTTTCTTTACAATGATATCAAAATTATTATATTTTACGCTGTCCCAAAGTCAGGAACCAAAAAAGATCACGCTCATGTTCATGAATAATTAAAAAAAGTAGTAAATTTTGCCGATGTGATAATAGAGAGTTCTGATTGGTCAACTACGTCAACTACGTCACATATGTTTTGCTTTGGTTTATTAACATTCTGAATACCTCATTTTGGTAACCATGCGTTGTGGCGTGCGCCTGTAATGCACGTGCGCGCAAGCCGTCTTGACAACAATCTAAGGACCCGAGATCAAATACTTCACCTGCCATGTAGAAGATTCTTTTCTACTACAATTCTATTTTAATCATTTTTCTAATTTTTTTTCGGCTAGTCGATGGCGCGGCGGAGCTCCCTGGAGTTTAATAATCAGTTATGCATTGCCATTGCTCAGACGGCGAGCGTGCACGAGTATGAAATCACACAATTTCGCGCTATCATAAAAAGAACAAATTGGTAATTTCCGGGTTTTTAGGGTCTTAATTACTATGATTATAAAAAGAACATGATTTTGCGTCAATTAGGTTTTGACATATTGTTGATCAGTGACTTTTCATCTTTCGAACGAATCTCAAAGTGGACAAATTTATTTTGTCCCAAAGTCAGGAACCAAAAGTGAAATTCCCGGGTCAAAACAGCAGTTGAAATGTTACAAAAATAACGGCAATAAAAGTTGTGAAAAATTATTGTTTACAAATTGCGAAATATGGCAAATTACATATCAAACTGATGCTGAAAATCTCGAGAGTGACTTTCCGTTGCATGCTGCCATGTTGAATGAAGTTAACGACCAAAAACGCAGCTACATGTACACCCCTACAAATCTCACTGAAAAGCGCATGGAAATTCAGCAGACGTAAATGTTATGTGATCGCCAGATATCGCTGAATAAAAATCAGCTTTCAGCCTCATTAACGCGCGCGCTGCGGTCTGACTGTATGATTTCAAGTCTAATCAACTTTTTCAAGGTCATTAGGTCATCGTGACGTCATCCAGGCGCCATTTTGTAAAAATCAGGTCATTATCATATCTCAATAACGAGTCATCAAAAATCAACCATATTTGGTATACATCAACTTCAGGTCAAAGGTCAACTAAAAATGTCAACAAATTTTGCGCGCGCACCTCGACGCGCACGTACGCGCGCATCAAAATTTTATAATGCTCCGATTCGTTTAAAATTAATTTTGCATACGTTTTAGGCCATTTTAAGCATTTTGCAAAAAAACGCGCACACACGCATGTGTGCGCGTTTTCGCGCGTAATTGCATTTTGCAACGTAGAATCGCCAAATTTTCTCTGTTATCTTATTTGGCACATTTTTTCAAGCATTTTGATACCTTGTTCACCTTTTTCTGACCATTAATAACGGAATGAGCGTCCGTTAAGATACGCATCCGTGCGTGCGAGCTCTTGTAATACATAACATACATGTGCAAAAACATGCCTATACACAATTCATTGTAACTCTTCAGAATGGATAGAAACCCCCAATTTTCTTTCATATTTAGATAGATTATGAGTCGGAGATATGATTTCATGTCTCATTTGACCCTTAATTAACTTATGACGTCATCATAATGGCCTCCGAACTCAAATTTTAATTTGCATATTATGACGTCAGCAGATTTTTGGAAAATTGATTGTATCTCTGTAAATATTGATTAATTTTCTTTCAAATTTTGATATGTTCTACCTGAGAATATTCTCTACAAATGCAGTTATCATGATATTTCATTTGCGATTAAAGGAGGCATGTCAATTTTTTACATTTTGCGTGTATTCTCTATGGGACATGACTTTTTCTCAAAACTGGATTCTACATTCTCGTCTTTCGCGAGCAATATCTCCGTCGTTTTATCTTTGTTTACGCTGAGCTTTGAGTATGTTGTAGCTGAGACAATAAGCTATCACAAGTGTGCCCTTTATTTTTCGATCAGATGCCGGGATCATGCTCATATTTCACTTACAAAGTGGGATTTGAGAATTCCATTTTCCGTTTACGCGCACGTTTGTGTTCGTAATGGTCGTACGCAACCTAGAATCTCCTTTTTTTTGTCTATCATAGTATTGCCCATTTTATTCCGAACAATTTGATACCATGTTTATCTCTTTATGACCATTAATAACGAAATGAGCGTCCGTTCAAGGTAAAGTCCGTTCGAACCCTCAATTAACTCATGACGTCATCATGATTGCCTCCGTTCAAGGTAAATGTCCGTGCGTGCGAGCTCTTTTAATACATAGCATATATGGGCAAAAACATGTCTATACAAAATCAATTGTAGCTCTTTAGGATGCAAGATGACCCCAATTTTTTTTTCATATCTTGATAAAGTATGAGTCGGAAATATGATTTCATGTCTCATTTGACCCTCAATTAACTCATGACGTCATCATAATTGCCTCCGAACTCAAAATTTTAATTTGCATATTATGACGTCATCATATTTTTGGAAAATTGATTGTATCTCTGTAAATATTAATCAATTTTCATCCAAATTTTGATAGGTTCTAGCTGAGACAATTCTCTACAAATAAAGTTACGACGTATTTTTCATTTTGACAAAGGCATCATGGCGTATTTTTGCGCTTAAAGGAGGCATGTCAATTTTTCACATTTTGCGTGTATTCTCTATGGGACATGACTTTTTCTCAAAACTGGATTCTACATTCTCGTCTTTCGGGAGTAATATCTCCGTCGTTTTATCTTTGTTTACGCTGAGCTTTGAGTATGTTGTAGCTGAGACAATAAGCTATCACAGGTGTGCCCTTTATTTTTCGATCAGATGCCGGGATCATGCTCATATCTCACTTGCAAAGAGGGATTTGAGTATTCCATGTTCCGTTTACGTGTATACTCTATGGGAAATGTTTTGGTATATCGGTAACGCACTTGACTTCCGACCTCGAGGTCCCTGGTTCGAGTCCGGGCGTCTCCAACAATTTTTTTTCTTCATTTTTTTTTCTTTTTTGACTTTTCAATGATCATAAAATTGAAAACAGACCACCTAATTCGTCACCATGACGAATTAAATTTCTAGTTATAATTATTATTACTATTGTTATTATTACTATTATCATTATTACTATTATTATTATTATCATTATCATTATCATTATTATTATTATTGTTATTATTACAATTATCATTATCATCATTATTATCATTATTAGTATTATTATCATTATCATTACCTATTATTATTATTGTTATTATTACTTTTATTAATATCATTAACTTTTCTACTGACTTACTTTTCACACCCGTTCCCTACAACCACAAGTCGCTTGCTATCCTCAGTCCACGCGATGTCCTTGATGGCACGAGATAGAGGTTGGTATTCCTTAACTTTAGCTTCTCCAATATTGTTAGGATCCCATATCTTCAAGATACCACGCTCATCTGGAAATTGCAGAAAAACAATGTTCTTGGTTTCAGTTATACAAAAATGCTTCTTTGTTCATGAGAGTTCTTTAACTAAGGTTTTGTTGTTAGAAAAAAAGTGAGATTTATGGATATTAGTACATTGTATTTTATTAAGTTCATATGTTAGGCATCCACATTAACTTCTGCTTAGAGCTTTCCAGAGTTGAATTGCTCACCGCTCCCATACTTATTATTTACTCCTTGATGTACAGTATCCCGCACTTTTATATTACCATGTACATCTGAGAATGTCCATGGATTCACAGTACCCCATATCATCACATTCCATGATTATCTGAGAGAAACAGCAACACAATGAACTCACTAAATAGATTTATAGTTTCTTGTATCATCATTAAACTATTCATTCATCAGACAGCTACAGCAAAACAATGGACATGGATTTTAAAAATCCCATACCATCACTTTATCAAGTTCCTCTGATCAAGAAAAACCAGCAAAGTACATGGATTTACTATATCCCATACCCTAACATTACCACATTCAGCTGGGCATTACAGCGAAAGAAATTACAAACCACATGGATTTACAATTACCTATAACGTCACATTATCATGAGTTACAAATTCAAAGTTCTAATCCTTGAGGGGAATTTTCTTAACCCGTTTCCTGAAATTAGCTTCTCTTATTGTGTGGCTAATATGACCATGTCCATATGCATATGAGTAACTGTGTGTTTCTAATTTTTTTAAATCTCGCAAAAAGCACAACATATCTGTCTCTATTACAACGATACACATTTATTTAACAAAAAACAATAACAAATTTAGTACTTTTTATCCCAAAGCCTTGGAATGTTATCTTTCACAAGCAAAATCTTAAACTGTGTGTAAAGTGAATGAGTGCGCAGACATACATTGTAGGAGCATTTGTTTTCAATGTCTTAATGACACCGCCGCCTTTTTGTGTGAAAATACCACCGTTCTTCCTCGAATTTCAACAAAAAATTTGGCACACTTAATCTCTTAAATATAAGTAATAGGATGAGATCAAGCATAAGGGGAATACAAAAGAAAATTCCTGTCAACTTCAAGTGAAATGTTAGGTGTGCAGACAATGGGCTCCCCTTCATTCTGCTTTTATTCAAACCGATTTGATTTCAAGGCACGCTTTAAGATGTAATGTTTATCCACTTACCTCCAGATGCAATGTAGTATCCACTGGGTGCCCACCTAGCACTCGTGGTAGCGTGAGAGTGATCATTGAAGATCGTCACTTTGGTAGGATCCTAGCGTAAATAAAAGAAAATGGTTCAGACAGAAATCAAGTCAATGATTTGGACAATTATCATAATTATTTGCTTCTAGAGTGACGTTTTAAAAGGAAATCCAACCTTGATAGTAAATTACTCTAGAAGAAAGCACAAAAATCGGAGAGGCATACTGGTGAAAGTCTGAATGAAATTGGACACAAAATGAAAAAGTTATGAGTGTTTAAAAGTTGCAATCATGATAGGTATGGGCTCTACGAATTGGCTGAACCGGTAATGTCTCTGCGATGAAGTGGCTTCCCATTTCTTCCAACACACAGAATAACTATGATTTTAATTTTTCAAGAATGTATGACTCTGGATGGTCTTTTCTCTTTAGAGGACCTGTAATGATATACTCTCTGTATCATATTTTGTGTAGTGTCCCAAGGGTGAAGGCACCTGGGAGAAAAATAGAAATTAGTGATATTCTTGCACACAACAAATGAGAGAGTAATCCTTCACTACACCACAATCCATTGACAAAATTGCCTACAGCTAGTAGTGATCTTATATTTCATAAATTCATGAAATTCTTATTGTTGGTCCGATCTATTTCAAACTTTTGCCATTCAGTTTCTCAGGTTTGTCTGTTCTTATTCGAAGGAACTTATTACAAGGGTTGGATTGCCCTTTAACTTGTAATGCCTTTTTTCCTTGATAAATAAACTTCTCAGGAAGGTACCCGTTCGTTTGCGTTTCGGAAGAAGAAAATTATCTGTGCATGGTCTAAATACCTGTTCATTATACTACACTAGAAGTCCATAAAGGCCAACAAAATGAAACAGAAGAGCGGCTTTGAAGACAGGTGGCCATCCTAGATAGATTCTACTAGGCCAAATAACAAAACTTATGAGTTTCAGTGTTGTGCACTTCACATTATCTGTATCTTTTTTTTCCAATTCAATTCAATATGGTTTATCAAAAATACAATGTAGTAATCCAGGGACTAATTAAGTTAAAGAACAGCCCGGATCTAAGATCATGTTTTACAAAGAAAAACTTAGACATCAGAGTAAACATTTTAACACCTCAGCACAAAGGTTGGAGTTGCTAGCTCATTGTATCTGAGAGCTCAAAATGTAACCTCGGACAATGATGCACTACAGAGTGAATTCTAACATATTGACAAGGCGCTTATGTTTTTTGGATACCCAGCATGGATGAGACAAAGAGCGAAGGACAGAAAAAGAACTAAGACCCCCCCCCCCCCCCCAAGGAAAAGGAAGAAGTGAACATGCAACAGAGTGCTTCCTTTTGTCAACACTATATCCTCTCGCTTGAAACAAGCATTCCAAGACAAGGACATTAGTGTTGCCTTCAAAAGCCCCAACACACTAAGAAGTAGGTTGGTCCACCCAAAAGACAAAATTCCAAGAGAGGAAAAGACAGGTATTGTGTACATGATTACTTGCACAGATTGTAGCAATTCATATGTTGGGGAAACTGGCAGAACTCAATGAGCGTCTAAAAGAACACAAAAGAGCTAGCCCTCAGATTGAACAACCCATCTCATTCAGCATTAGCTGAACACGCCCTCAACACAGGACATAACATTGGATGGGATCAAGGATGCCCTCATAATAGACTTTGAAAGGAACTTCTGGTCAAGAAAGGTGAAAGAGTCCATATAGATTACGGTAAGAGGATTAAGCCATCACTTAACAGGGACTCTGGGTACCTATTGTCACCGATCTTTAGTCCAGTGATCGCAGGACACCAGGCAGTGCAGCGAAGCGAACGTGTGACGCAGACTGATCACTTAGGTTGAGAAAGTCCAAAGGAGTGGATGAAAGCTTGCAAAACAAAATTAAGGTTGGTAGAAGCTTAAAAACTACATGTTATTGTAAGGACCCACACAACAGAGTACGAGAAAGCAGATCATCTTCTTCAGACCTACAGTGATATTTTCAGCACAACGTCTCAAGATATTGGTCAGACTGACATTATTTATCACCACATTGACACCACCACATATACTCCAATACGACAGAGGGCTTACCGAACTTCACCAGCAATGAGAGTGGAAATTCAGGAGCAAGTGGACGAACTCCTGCAAAGAGGCATCATTGAAGAGAGCTTCAGCCCATGGGCGAGCCCAATCGTCATGGTGAAGAAGAAGGACGTTATACCGATTTTGCGTGGATTACAGAAAACTCAATGCAGTCACTGTTCGAGACTCTCACCCTATTCCACGCCAATATGATTCAAATGACTCCCTTTCTTCTTCAGCTTATTTCAGCGTCATGGACTTATCAAGTGGATATTGGCAGGTCAAGCTCGACCCCCAAGATACAGAGAAGACTGCTTTTATCACAGGCACAGGTCTTTACCAGGTCACTGTCATGCCCTTCAGACTAGTCAACGCTCCCATGACATTTCAGCGCCTTATGGAAGCTGCATGTTTTCCATGGCCTCCATTGGTCTACATGCCTTGTATACCTTGATGACTGCATAGTCATGGGCAAGAACTTAGATGATCGTTGTGTAAGGGTTTAATTTTACTGAGCCGGATGGTTACTTGTTTATTTTACACTGTACATTTAGCTTTCCACTCTATTATGCTTTAGCGCACTTCTGACCTATATTCATTCTCTCATGTCTGCTAGCTCTTGGCTTCTATTGTTCTCTCCCTATTCTTACATCCTCATGCACATTACCTGCCATAGCATCACACACACACACACTCTTCCTATCTCTTTAATAGCTATTCAACCCAGCACACTACAGCTAGGCACATAGCACTCTATCTTTTACAAGCTTTTCTATTGGTTATTGTCCAATCTTGTGATTGGTTATTATTGTTTCATGGACTGGATGTCAGCCAGCTTGGCAGCCATTTTGTGGTTGTGTTAAAATCTAGGAGTGCAGCTCAAGTCATCAAACATGTAAGACTAGTTTTGTCTTGTGTGGATCCTTACAACTGGTGGCAGCAGTGGTTTTTCTGCACTAAACTGTAATTGCAGCCTTCCTTCATATGTAGAAATTATTGCAGTGTTTTTGGTGGTAAGTTGCAAAGTGAAATTCTCCCTCCATCTGTATATGAATGTGAATGTGAATGTTTGAGAGCATGATATCACCCTTCTTCTCACTGATTGACCTCCCTTCATTTTAAGCTGAGGCAGTTGGTGTTTGTGTATTCAACCTCCTTCATTAATTACTGAAGTTTTATCTTGAGTTTTTGAGCCTTGATTTCTTCCTACATCCGTAATTTCTGCATTCATCCTTCATCATTGAGTGAGATTTTGTACCTTTCTTTATATTGAAGCTGTATTTTTTTTGGTGAATTCCTGCATTCATCCTTCATCGGTGACTGAGGTTCAACCTTCATACAGTTCTGTATTTTTCTTCAAGCAACTTATCACATTCAGTTTGCATGTATAGTCTGCTTTTGGCTGCCGTACAGCATTCTGCCATATAAACCTGCATATTCTACATATAGTGTTGGCGTAGCAACATAATCAGTTGCAGAATACACCCTCCTTCCATCATAGCCGCTCGCCACAGATATTTCAACTGTTGAGTTTGCATCCTTTTCATCTGCACTCGGAGTGACCCCCCCCCCCTCCTTCACACTCATTCAGTAAAATTCAGTAAGTTTTACTGTGTTGATGCCATGTTGATGATCATATCTGTTGAGTCCATTGTCTATAACTCCTGCAGTATGGCGTCTTATCGCATGGAATTGCCAGAAGTGTTTACGGGAGAGGATGGCAAAGACTTCCGTCAATGGATACGCCGATTTGAAGTTGCTGCACAGGCGTTTTCGGACACTTCTATTAACTTAACCCTCCTCATTCCGGCAAGGCTAGCGGGATCAGCCTTCATCGTTTGGGAGAGCTTGTCTGCTTCGGACAAGAAGGATTTCAAGAAGATGAAAGAGAAACTCTCCCAGGTTTTCGGCCGGACACAGTTTATTGATACATTCAAGTCTTGTATTACAGCCCGGACTCGCCAACCAGGTGAACCTTTAGAGGTGTTTGCATCAGCCATTGCTTCCTTAGTAGAAGAAGCTTTTCCATCTTATGATGACAATGCAAAAGGTGGTGAGAGATTTTGACGATTTGTTGCCGGGGTGGACAAACCGCTTCAAGTAAAGATCCACGAGCTCGGAGGCTTTGATTTTGACGAGGCGTTGAAGATTGCACTGTTCATTATACTACACTAGAAGTCCATAAAGGCCAACAAAGCACAGAAAGAGCACACCAAGCACACGATTTTGGTATAGTAGCAGCTGTAGATGATCGGGTCCAGGACAAGACGCCTGCAGAGTCATTAGTCTTACGACTGCTTCTGCCAAGACTCAACGAGTTAGAAAAGAAGCTGGACAGGATGTCCTTGAAGTTTGAGACAGTTAATAGGCCTAGCAGATCTCAGCAACGTGGTGGCAGCCCATCAGGACGTGGCCATGAGGGAAGAAACATAGAACGTCGTGGTTCTCCATCACCGAGCCGTGACTATCGGAGTCACAGATCTCAAGGATATGCAAGACACAGATCTCCAGAATATGCAAGACACGGATCTCCAGGATAAGCAGGACACAGATCTCCAGAATATGCAAAACGCAGATCTCCAAGCCCTAATCGGAACTACGCGCACCAATCTAGGACTTCGCCCTCTAGACGGCCGTAGGATTCATCTAGCAGCCGAAATCAGCAGCCACATCCCTCCACTGCAGGTTATCACGTTGACTCCCATAGACAGGCTCCCTATCGTCAAGTTCGTTTCGAAGACCAGCAGCAGGGACACTTCTGGTAGTTGAGGAAGTGGGTCATTCATCAACTACACACACCAAGGCCCCAATACGAATAGCACCTATTTCGCCAAAGAAATCACCCTACATCCCTATCGTTGTCGACAATGTCTATATGTATTGGCACTCGTAGATAGTGGATCGTTCATATCTCTGTTGAGTGCCAAATTTTTGTCATCCATTCCAGCATTGCAAAAGAGCCCGTTGGAAAAGTTGACATCCATGGCGTCTACTATCACAGGTAGGCTGGTAGACAACATTGGGACAATCGTACCATCTCTGCACTTAGGAAACAGGGCTACACAACACAAGTTCGTTGTTGCACGCAACATCATTCATTCAGTTGTCCTTGGATGGGACTTTATTGACAGCCAGAATGCCTGCATATCGTCAACATCGATCAACATGCCTGGAAATGTTATTCCCTTCATCGATCGTTAGCAATACCAATTAAGCCCCGCTGAAATGTAAAGTTTCTCTTGTTGGACAAGCTCGGATTCCCCCAAGCTGCGAAACTCACGTCCAGGGAAGATTGTCGTCGCCACAGTTCGACATCATACCAAGAGACAACGATGGCTACTTTGAACCAACATTGCAAGATCACATTCCTGTTATCGGTGCCAGATCTCTGTTCAAGCCTCAAGATGGTCTTATTCTGGTACGCCTCATTAATCCTTCCGACGGACACCTGCCTTGGTCAATTCTTCTCCATTACCGGGGATACCGAAGAGGAATACAAGATCATGAGCGTAACTACTGACGCAGATCCACAAGTGGCGGACAAGTCGCCAGTTGCTGGTGTTCTCCCTTCTTCAGAACTCACGAGAACAGAGTACGAGAAAGCAGATCATCTTCTTCAGACCTACAGTGATATTTTCAGCACAACGTCTCAAGATATTGGTCAGACTGACATTATTCAACACCACATCGACACCACCACAGATACTCCAATACGACAGAGGGCTTACCGAACTTCACCAGCAATGAGAGTGGAAATTCAGGAGCAAGTGGACGAACTCCTGCAAAGAGGCATCATTGAAGAGAGCTTCAGCCCATGGGCGAGCCCAATCGTCATGGTGAAGAAGAAGGACGTTATACCGATTTTGCGTGGATTACAGAAAACTCAATGCAGTCACTGTTCGAGAATCTCACCCTATTCCACGCCAAAATGATTCAATTGACTCCCTTTCTTCTTCAGCTTATTTCAGCGTCATGGACTTATCAAGTGGATATCGGCAGGTCAAGCTCGACCCCCCAAGATACAGAGAAGACTGCTTTTACCACAGGCACAGGTCTTTACCAGTTCACTGTCATGCCCTTCGGACTTGTCAACGCTCCCATGACATTTCAGCGCCTTATGGAAGCTGTTCTCCATGGCCTTCATTGGTCTACATGCCTTGTATACCTTGATGACTGCATAGTCATGGGCAAGAACTTCGATGATCATTGCAAGAAGCTCCAGGAAGTGTTGCAACGATTCAGAGACGCTGGACTCAAACTCAAACCCTCAAAGTGTGGCTTTTTCAAGAAAGAAGTTACGTATCTTGGCCACATAATCAACACCGAAGGAGTGAAACCTGACCCAAACAACGTTGAGAAAGTCAAGTCCTGGCCTCAGCCGAGGACACCTACTGATATCTGATCCTTCCTTGGCCTGGCATCTTTCTACCGACGTTTTGTGCCGAGTTTCTCTAAGATTGCAACTCCCTTGTCGACCCTTACACAAAGAGGTCAACAGTTCGTATGGACAACAGAGTGTGAAATGGGTTTTCAACATCTGAAAGAAGCTCTGACCAATCCACCTCTCCTAGCCTATCCAGACTTTGAAAAGGAGTTCATTCTATCTTCGGATGCATCCCTTCATGCAGTTGGTGCTGTCCTCTCACAGACTCAAGATGGCAAGGAACGTGTAATCTCCTACTTCAGCCAAACTCTCAGCACTACGCAGGAGAAATGGTCTACCTACGATCGAGAGCTCTGGGCAATTGTTACAGCTGTTCGCCATTTTCGTCATTATCTCAGACACCAACACTTCACTATCCTCACAGACCACAAACCTCTTCTGGCTCTCAAGAAGTTCCCAATTCAAGACGATTGCAACGGGTTAGAGAACACGATGGATATTGGAACTCAACTCCTACACGTTCAGCCTTATTCACAAGAAAGGACAATCACACAGAAATGCAGATGCATTATCTAGACGCCCGAGTTAAGAGAGCCAAGTCACTCCAAGATTGACGGATCAGCTACTCAAGCACATGGTGACCAATCCACTGTGTAATGCAGTCGAGACTCGTTCATAAAGATCACGACCATCAACAAACACATCTACTCCCAATGATTCAACCAGGCAGTCTGCACCAAACGTCCTTCATCCTTACCGTGGTGTAATCCTTGACAGTGATGTAGATGTTCAACATGAACAGCAACTAGATCAAGACATCAGTACAGTCATCGGATACGCCAACAATGGTGAGCGGCCAACCATTCGACAGATCCGTAGACACAACCCCCGGGTTAGACGTCTCTTGTGGCAGTATCCCAAATTCATCCTCCAAGACGGTTTACTCTACAAGAAGAAGAAAGACAAGCTTGGTAATATCTCATTCCAACTTGTGGTACCAAACTCACTCATTCCAAGGGTACTCCAAGAGTTACACGGTGACCCATCATCCGGACATTTCGGCGCTCATCGCACAATACAGAGAGCAGAGTCAATGTGCTATTGGGCCCTTCATGAACAAGGAAATCACTGATTTATGCAACACATGCACAGCTTGTGAGTCCTTCCGGTTACCAACCCCTAAGCACCAAGCACCCTTACGTCCCATTACCACTACTCACCCTTTGGAGTAATCCGGAATATTCCGTTTTTCTGGATTTTTAAGGACCCCCAAATCCGGAATATTCAGAATTTTCAAAATTTTGTTTTATCATATGCTGCGATGTGAGAGTTCACGTATTGCGTGCATTGAAGGGCTGCATGATTGAGCAGCAAATTTGTATTCGCTTTTTGCACAGATCTACCGCGTATTGCCAGTTACACTGCCGCTGCATGTGCGAACACCGGTTAAGGGTACAGATTTCTTATTTTCGAAGACATACCGTGCTAAAAATTCTTAATTCTCATTTTCAAATGTTGGCAGGTTTTGCCGACATTGCTGAGCTTCCAATTACAAGACAAGGATTTCGCTACATACTCGTTGTGACCGATCATTTCAGCAAATATGTCAATATCTTCCCAATGAAAGATCAGACTGCTCCAACCATCGCCATACATCTGTTCTTCTTCTTCTTCTTCTTCCAGTATTGTACAGTCCGCCGTTGGCGTATTATCGTACCTATGCTATGTGCAGCTAAAAAACAGTCTGAAGCTCAACGGAGCTTAATGTGTTGCACCTTCTGCTTGAAAAGTTCCAAAGAGGTGCAATCAACGACAGCACATGGTAAGGAGTTCCACAATCGGATAGTATCTGGGTAGAATGTGGTTTGGAATAGCAGAGTTCGGGCAAAGGGGACATGGAACTTCTGTGTATTTCCACGAGTGCTGGGACCAACAACTGGTATGAAGTAGGTGACTGGAAGATCAACCAGGCCATGGAGTATGCTGTAAACCATGCCTACTTTCTGCTGAGCCCTTCTTTCCTGCAGACTTGCCCATTTAAGTTGATTCAGCATGGCTGAGATGCTGCTTGTGCGCCGATAGTCACCCAGGACGAAGCGTGCACAACGGCGTTGCACCATTTCCACCTTTCTGATGTTCTCCTGGGTGGACGGGTCCCACACTATTGCAGCATACTCCATCACAGGGGGTACTAATGTCTTGCTCAGCAACTCCTTGGTCTTTTGTAGGCAGGCCCCCATATTTCTTTGCAGAAAGCACCGTACAGAGTTGACTTTTTTGGTGGTGACGTTTACATGGTGATTCCATTTCAGGTTGCTCTGGATGTGGACTCCCAAGTACTTTGCAGTTTCTGTTACATGTAGCTGCTCTCCATGGATGAAGTAAGGAAAGGAGGCTTTAGATGTCTGCCTTTTACTAGAGACATGCATATCCTGGCATTTTTTAGGGTGGAATTGCATTAGCCAGTCTGCTTCCCATTCTTGGAGTGCATCTAAGTCCTTCTGCAGGCATTCTGCATCATCTGCACTTGACACCTTCCTGTACAATATGCAGTCATCTGCAAACAATTTCACCGTAGACTTGGCTGATATGCAGTCAGGAAGATCATTGATGAACAGCAGGAAGAGAAGAGGCCCGACTACACTGCCTTGGGGAACGCCCGACAGGACGGGAGAGGTGTGAGAAAAGCATCCATCAAGCAATACCCTCTGTGAGCGTCTTGTAAGGAATTCCTCAATCCAGCCATGGGTACTACCTCGGATTCCATAGTAATAATAATAATAATAATAATAATAATAGCCTAATAGTCCACTCCATATTTTATTAAACCGAAACGGAAATTCTTTTTGCCCAATTGATCGTGAGCCCGGCAGCCACTGAGCAGCGCCAGATCGACGTTGCTCCATCCCTTATCGTTGAACGCCAAACAAGGTAGCAACAACTCCCATCTTTTAACGTCTTTTGGTATAACGCGGCCGGGGTTCGAACCCACGACCTCCCGGTTGTGAGGCGGACGCTCTACTGACTGAGCCAACACTAGTAGTGGATCTTATGGAGGAGTCTTCCATGTGGAACCTTATCAAAAGCCTTTGATAGGTCCAACAGGATTACATCTATCTGGTCTCTCGAGTCAATTCCACTGGAAAGATCTTGAATAGTGAGGAGAAGTTGGGATGTGCAAGACCGTCTCTTCCGGAATCCATGTTGAGCATCTGACAGAATGTGAAAGTCATCAAGGTGCTCAAGGATACTGCTGCATATGATGTGTTCCAGCGTCTTGCAGATAATAGATGTCAGTGACACTGGCCTGTAGTTGACTGCTTGGCACCGCTCTCCCTTCTTAAAGATGGGAACTACGTCTGCCTTCTTCCAGTCCTCTGGAACGTCTCCTTGATTCAGTGAAGCTTGAAAAAGCATAGTCAACACTGGAGTTATTTCCAATGACAGCGTCTTCAGTAGTTGTGCAGGCAGTTTGTCTGGTCCTGTAGCTTTATGTACCTGGAGAGAAGAAAGGAGTTTGTAGACACTAGCTAGTGAGATCTGGATTTCATCCATGTCTGGAAATGGACTTGGTCCTTTATCCTTCATGGTTGACATGTCCTCATTCCTGTTAAACACTGATGCAAACTGGTGATTCAGCATGTTGGCCTTCTCCTTGCTGCCTGAATGTGTAATCCCATTGGTGTCTTTCAGTGGGGCTACTCCAGTACGGTCATTCCTCTTACTGTTGATGAAACTCCAGAATCGCTTGGGGTTTGCCGTGGAGTCAGGACTGATAATGTTGTTGATGTATTAACTTTAAGCTTGTTTGCAGGCTGCTTGAGTTGATTCCTTGATCTCACGATATCTGTTGAAATCCTCCTGTCTGCCAGTCGCTAAGGCATGATTGAAGGCCCGCTTTTTCCTCCTTGGTGACCGTTTCACCGACCTTGTGACCCATGGCTGACTAAAGCGAGTGGATGTCATTTTCGCTGGTACGTGGCTGTCCATCATGTTTAGCAGGCTGATCTTGAAACAGTTCCACATCTCATGAACTGAGCTCTGTTCAGTATATTTGTGCACGAACTCTTGCTGAAACTGACGGCAGTATATTGTTTGAAGAATATGTGAAAGAACATAGTATTCCAGAGACTTTGCACACCGACCAAGGTTGACAGTTCGAGTCGAGATTAGTGCAAGAACTATGCAGCAAATTGGGCATCAAAAAGTCTAGATCGACACCCTATCATCCCCAAGGAGCTTGCATAGTAGAACGATGTAAACGCGCCATCAAAGATCAACTTGCGAAGTACATTTCTCATCAAGGAGGAGAATGGGACACTCACATCAATCAAGTCCAGTTGGCATACAACACAGATACTCATGCCTCAACAGGTTTGACGCCATTCTACATCATGCATGGTAGGGAAGCCCGTACACCTGCAAACATCACCTGTTCAACTTTTCTCCATCGTCATCTGGCAAGACACTCCTCGAATACACATTCAACCTGTCTGAGCGATTGAGAAAAGCATGGGAGTAATCCATACAGAATACACGACAGCAACAACAACAACAGAAACGACAGTACGATGTGAAGAAACGCATTTCAAAGTACGACACAGGTGACTTTCTTTGGTTACATGACCCAACCAACATCAGGAACAAACTCGAACCAAACTGGAAAGGTCCTTTTAAAGTATCTTCCTCATCGGCAGATGGACTATATTATGACATAGTTGACTTTCATGATGATAGGATCAAGCGACGTGTCCATCATAATCGTTTGAAACCGTATCGAGCCAGAGCCCAACGAGTGATGTCAACTCCACCATCCCCTCCAACCACACAGCCTACGTCAATACATGGGACTGAGAGTACCACAACACGGTACCCACCAGATCCCCCTGCAGAAGACGAGACTAGGAGAAAGGTGCAGTCACATCAACCTACTAGCCATGGCCCAGCCTATATCATGTGGTCGCCTCGACCACCAGATCGCATCCTCCATCACGAACAGTCAAACCATGACCAACCACCACGGTCAAGTTTGAATGTTCGACAACAAGCCTCAAACCAGCCAACCAATTCAAGCCACCAATCCAGGCTAATTGAGTCAGCCCCACTTCAGCAACAACCTAGGCCATCCCTGCCGACTACTCAAACCCAACTTAGGCTGTCCTCGCCGGTTGGCCAACTTCAACTCAGACCCCAATATCAACTGAGGTCGACAACTCACCAATCCCAACTTTGGCCATCCTCATCAGCTGAGCAACCTAAGCCGTCCTCATCCGCTGACCAACCTCAACCTCAGCCATCCTCATCCGCTGACCAACCCCAACATCAGCCGTCCTCATCCGCTGACCAACCCAACATCAGCCATCCTCATCCGCTGACCATGCAACGCCAACATCAGCCGTCCTCATCCGCTGACCAACCCCAACATCAGCCGTCCTCATCCGCTGACCAACCCCCACGTCAGCTGTCTTCATCCGCTGACCAACCCCACCATCAGCTGTCCTCATCCGCTGACCAACCCCAACCTCAGCCGTCCTCGTCCGCTCGTTCGAGATATGGTCGACGGGTTAAAGTACCCGCCAAGTTTCAAGATTACAAACTGTAAAGACTTTTGAGAACTACTGTTTGCAATAGTGATAGATTATTGTAAGACATGCTGATTTTAACTTTTTTTTCTGTCATACTGTTGTGTAGTATCATCCCAAAACCCAGTAAAGTACCCTCATATTTGAGATGCACTTAAAAGCCAACTTTATATCTTTATAATCCTTCCCCATAGAAAGACCAAGTGCATCCATAATCTCCTTCGCAGGAAATACCACCATTGTTATGTTTAAGCCCATACATAAAACTATGGAGTAGTCCATTGTCTTGGCGGCTCTCATTTATGTCTTTGTCCCTTTGACACAATGTAACCTACCCTCATATTACTTGTATCCTTCTGGATAAATATTACATGTTCTGGCTTTCAGGAAGGGGGTTGAGTTTTGATCACCATTTGATCAAGACCCTCTTTCTAGCTGGCTCTCTCTTCATCTTGTGTTTTACATATGTGGACGTTTGTATGATGTGACCGATTTGAGTCTCCAAAGTTTGGAGATAATAAACACTCTGATATATGACTCAGTAATTGCTAGCCTCTCCTTGCTTCTTCATTGTATATGTACCTCTCCTACTGCAATTATCCAATATACCGATCCGAACACGACAATACCTTGCATCGCCACATTGTTTGTGACAATATGTTATTGATGGAATTCTTGATTTGTGAACGTTTTGGAAGATTTTTGGTATTTTCGTAGGAATTGTCAGTACAGATATGAATAAATTGTCAGTTTTTTAATGTTTAAGCAGGAAAAAGAAGACAAGCTTTCAAACATTTTGTCATGTGTTTTTCCATCGAATTTGTTAGTTACACGTCACCTGGGTGAACTCATAAATGCTCCTAGAGCTGGAGGTTCTTGCAATTGTAAGGTTTTAATTTTACTGAGCCGGATGGTTACTTGTTTATTTTACACTGTACATTTAGCTTTCCACTCTATTATGCTTCAGCTCACTTCTGACCTACATTCATTCTCTGTCTGCTAGCTCTTGGCTTCTATTGTTCTCTTCCTATTCATTCATCCTCATGCACATTACCTGCCATAGCACCACACACACACACACACACTCTTCCTATCTCTTTAATAGCTATTCAACCCAGCACACTACAGGCACATGGCACTCTATCTTTTACAAGCTTTTCTATTGGTTACTTACTTATTGTCCAATCTTGTGATTGGTTATTATTGTTTCATGGACTGGATGTCAGCCATCTTGGCAGCCATTTTGTGGTTGTATTAAAATCTAGGAGTGCAGCTCAAGTCATCAAACATGTAAGACTAGTTTTGTCTTGTGTGCGTCCTTAAATTATTTTAATACCTGTTTGTTGTTCTGAAGAAGCTTGCAGCAAGCAAGCGCAAGCGAAAGTATACCAAAACGATTACTATTTACACTGAAGAAAGAACTGATTTATAAAATTTCATCACCAATCAGATGAACCTCTTTAGTGTTTTAATTACAGGGCAGATTATTATCTTACCTCAATATCTCTGATTATAACGTTGTTACCATTGAGATATAGCATGTTCTTGCCTTTGGGATCCCCCTCGAGACACGCTTGAGCTCCCCGAACAGTACCTGGGTTACTGCTCCAGATACCCGCTAAAATTAAAATATAGAAGAGAGAAGAAAAAAAAATTAGATCTGCATCATTGACATTGCTCTCTCCTAATATCCATATGTCCAGGTAGGCTAGGTCTACATGATTGAGGCAAAGTAGAGGGGCACAGCCAATATGGGAGACTTTATTGTATTATTGGGAGGCTGTCTCCAATGTCGTGATTTTGTTAAGATTTTGTTGTAGCCTATTTGGGAGATATGCAGTCTCCCATTTGGGATACTGCAGTATTTCCCTTAATTTCCTTTATCTACATTTGCTGCAAATGGTTACCTCAGCTGAAAATAAAAATATGATGAAAAGATTTCTCATGAAAAATAACCAATTTTGACTGCCTAGGGTCTACTTAAAGATTCACTGTCTACTTTTTGTTTCATAACAGCTATTATATTGTTATAATACTTAGTTATATAATCCACCCAACACAAAACCAATATGTCAGTCAGAGAGCTGAGCTGAGAGTGAGACTACCGAGAGGTCACAATTTGGCTGGGGAAGAAAAACAAAAAGTGTAATCTAGACTAGAGGAGTCGAGTCTTTCATTCTACAGAGTACAGTTATTAATTTTAGTTTAACCTAAGCGAGAGCACTCCAGCAAAGCATAGAGAGTCAATGCTAATGCGTATTGACCTCTAGCACTGCACTACGTGTTAATTAGACCGAAATTTCTGTCTCTTTCGTTCGTTAGCCTCTGATTTGGGTAGGGTCGGCTCCTCTCTTGATCTGGGTAGGGTCGGCTCCTAGCTCTCTTTAGAGAGGAGCCGAACCTACCCAAATCAGAGGCTAACGAATGAAAGAGACAGACATTTCGGTCTACGTGTTATATAGGCAGCATTTGCACACATGAATAGTCAATACACTCATTATACACAAATGCACACAATCATGCCGATGTGGCTGATCGGCAAGTATGACAGAAGACTTACAATTTGAATTTTTAAATTATTCTAACATCGGTAAGTTGAAAAAAAATTGTATTTTACTGCTAATTGTGTGTCAACATTTGTCACTAAAGTACCGATTTTGAGTGAAATCAGTTGAGTTCGTACAGTAGTGTTTGAAATGTTGAGAATCAATAGCACAGCTTTTAATTCACAGCCAGGATAGTAATGCAGCTATGTGTGAGCGAGAGAGCATTATTCATCATTACACACTTTAACAAGTGTAACCATTTCATCACATTACGGGATTAAAAGAATGAACATCGGTCGTCATCTTGAATAGCGAGCTTTCAAATTGGGCAAACGACGTCGACTACTACGAGGTACTGGAGCGTGGAGACTTGCGCAGCTCACGTCCGTTCCCTGCGCGGCAGTGCTTTCGATTTTTATGACGGTGCTTTCGTCGGTCACGTGACCAATTGTTGAGATCAGGTGATTAAATCAGGTAATAAATTCACAGTGCGCGAAAATTTCGATACGAAGAATAACACAAGGATGACAGAAATAGAAAGTTAAAATGATAAAACAAAAAAATAACATAAGAAAAGGCGATAGAAGAATAAACAAAGGATAGCAAGAGGAAATAATAAAAACAAAGAATAACATTGGAGGTAATGGAAGGAAGAAACAAAGAATAAAATTAAAAAAAAATCAAAGAGAAAGTGATAGAATGATAAAAACATGGAATAACATAAGAGAAGGTAATAGAAGGAAGAAACAAAGAATAGCATAAGGAAAAACAAAAACAAAATAATAGAATGATAAAAACAATGAATAACATAAGAAAAGGCGATAGAAGAATAAACAAAGGATAGCAAGAGGAAATGATAAAAACAAAGAATAACATAAGAGAAGGTAAAAGAAGGAAGAAACAAAGAATAACATAAGGTAAGATAGAAAGAGGAAGTGCAGGAATGATAAAAACAAAGAAAAACATAAGAGAAGGTGATAGAATGATAAAACAAAGAATAACATAAGAGAAGGTGATAGAAGGAAGAAACAAAGAATAAAATAAAAAAGGATGCGCAGGGGATAAATATGACGTCACGCGTAGTAGCCCACGTCGGGTGCCTAAAATCGAAAGCTCGCTATTGATGACAAGCCTCCGCCGCGCCTGGCCTGGCCGCGAATTTTTTTTTCCTACGAACTTTGAGCTCGCGAGGGGAACCTGCGCATGCGCACTCGCGAAGGAAACCAGCGCATGCGCACGTGGAATCCGGTAGGGTGGCTAATAGAGTATAGTAATTATACAAATCGTTCTTTTGTCAACTCATCGCTAGCTCAATCGGTAAAGACAGCGTGATACAAATAGAACGTTGGAGTTGACGTGATGGTTCAAATCTCAGTTTATTTAGTTGTTTGCCTTTATAAATAGTGAGGCAAAGCAATAAATAATCAAAGTCCAATTGTTTGTGACCTCTTTGCATGCGTCAAGTATAAACGTTCGTAGGAAAAAAAAGGACGCGGGCTGGCCTGGTTGGGTTAGCCCGTCTGCAGTCTGTCAATTCCGTAGAGTCGGATGCGCGAGCCGGATGCAGACACCATGCAATTAGCTCCAATGATAAATCCATCACAATTGTTGACACATATACATTGCAAGGTTCAAGGTTCATTTTATTTCTTTCTTTCACAACATTTTTACATATAATAATATAACAAAAAACAGGATAAGAATAAACAATTTAAGTGCAATTTTAAGTCGATATATAATCCAAATGAAAGAAAGTGGAGACCTTAGAAAAGCTGGGCTTGTAAGAGCAAGGTCCCCATATAACATAATCCATCAATGTTTCACTTTTTAAAATGTTTCAAAGTTATCAAAACTACACATGATTAAATATGGGGGAAATATTTACAAAAGGAATAGCTTGAAATTTGAAAAGGAGAGGATGAAATATATACAAAAGGATCGAGAGGAAAAAAGCAAACTGGAACGAGAAAAACAACAAAACAGAGAAAAACAGAGAAAGAAGAAAGTTATATGTATATAGGGGAAAATGGTATTTGGTGTAAAGAAAAAGAAAAATAGAAGAGAGGAGGGGGGGGGGGGAGAGAATGTGAAATGCTGACATTTATATTGAATAATCAAACATAACAAAAACAAAAAGATAATGCACGTTATCAAAAACAATTAATAAATTATTACTTAATATCATTTCTGGTGATATAATGTTACGTTAATTGTCGACATAGTTACTCAATAAATGTAATTTCAATTTGCGTTTAAAAACAAAGACACTGACAGATCTAGTTACATTGATAGGAAGTGAGTTCCAAAACTTGGGACCAGTACAAGCCAGCGTCTTCAGAGCAAAAGCAGTTCTTACACGTGGAATATGAAGTGCAGTTGCCTGCCTTGTATTATAGCTATGAATTTGATTGTTCTTTCGAAATATTTGTACTAACGCATTTGGGAGAGTACCTTTTCCAAAACCATACATAATTGCGCCTAACTGTATAAAGTAAATGTCTTCAACCTTCAATAGCTTATTACTGTAGAACAAAACATTAGTATGAGCACGATAGCTCGCATTAAAAACAACTCTAACCACCCTCTTTTGGGCAACACAAATATTATCTAATTGTGTTTTCAATGACTTCCCCCATGCCAGCACTCCATAATTGAGATAAGGCAAAATTAAAGTAGAATACAAAAATAAGCAAAATTTCTTGTGGGACAAAAGAACTTAATTTATAAATTACACCAGTATTTCTAGACACGACTTTACAAATATTAGTACAATGAGATGCCCAAGACAGCTTCTCATCAATATGTAGCCCAAGAAACTTGGTGGAAGTTACTCTCACAACATTAACATCATCAAAAAACACATTTCCAGGTACATCCTTTAGGGAGTTACTAAAAAACATATAGTTTGTCTTTTGAAGATTCAAGGACAACTTTTTTGCATGAATCCACAAAATAACTTTCTTTAATTCAATATTAACTGTATCTAATAAAACTTCAGGGTTTTTATGAGAAAAAAATACACTTGAATCTTCTGCAAAAAATATGAAAGATAGTACATCAAATGAAAGATAAAAATCATTAATATATAATATAAAAAGAAGGGGGCCAAGAAGGGACCCCTGGGAGACCCCACAAGATATAGTTTGATGGCTTGTGTCAGTTCCATTTAATGATACATATTGTTTTCTGCCTGTTAAATAGCTCCTGAACCAGCTAAGAGCGATGCCCCTCACTCCATAATATGACAATTTACTTATTAAAATTTCATGGTCAACCGTATCAAACGCCTTAGAGAAATCCAAAAATATACCAATTGTATGAAGGTGATCATCTAGTGCTTGAGCTATTTTAACAACAAAGTGTAAAATTACATGTATATAGGTGTGCTTTTCACGAAAGCCAAACTGGAATTTTGAAAATATTTTAGCCTTTTAAAATATCACTGTTCTATCATATATAAGCTTTTCTAAAAGCTTTGAAAAGGATGTCAATAATGAAATGGGTCTATAATTACTTAATGTTTGAGGATCACCCTTTTTAAATATTGGCACTACCTTGTCCTGGTACAATACCAGATAAGAAAGACAAATTATAAATATGAACAAGTGGTATCACAATTCCATGTATAATATCCTTAATTAATTCATTTTTTATGCCATCAAAGCCAGGACTCTTATTACTTTTAAGCGAGCTCACAAGTTTAAACAATTATATTTCATTTGTGGGCATTACAAATAGGCTATCTATATTGGGTTCTTGCATAAACTCAATAAATCTTTTCTGACATCTAGGAATAGAGTCCTGAAGTTTCAGCCCGACATTACAAAAATAATCATTAAAATTGTCCACAATAATTTGTCTATCTTCTACGGAACAACCATTCACATTTATACATTTGATATTTGTAGTTTTTACTGATGGTTAAAAAAAAACTTCTAATTACTTTCCATGTATTCTTAATATTATTAAATGTCATTTGAAATTGAGCAGAGTAATATTTTTTCTTAGCAACACGCAATACAGAAGTAAGAGTATTTCTATAATTAGAATACTTTCTCCACAAAAAATCAGAGCTTCTCCTTTTATATTGATAATACAACTTATTTTTCTTAGTAATTGACCTTAATATTGATTTAGTTATCCATGGCATACGAGGAACTTTATTATAATTCTTCTTTTTATATTCAACCAGAGGAACATTCTCACCATACTACAACATGAATTTATTAAAGAAATTATCAAAAGCACTTTCAACATTTTGGTCTGAAAGAACATCATTCCAATCAGTTGCAATTAATGCCTCTCTCAATTTGGCAATATTTTCAATCTGCAATCTGCATAACGTATCAAAACTATCAAAATTCGTGATGACATAGAACTATAGATCTAGACCTATGTTGATAAAACTTACTTTTCTGAATTTTTCCTGCCATTATCTTTCTCAGTTTTTTCCGGTCCGCGTCTCTTTGTACTTCTCTTTCCGTTACTTAATTGCAAGTGACGTGAATTCGCAGCTGTGCGTTGATTCGGGCCTATTGTATATACGATATACTCTTGAAATAGACACGCCCCATACAGCGAGCGCTCATGTTTAGAAACTTGGTGATTGGTCAAATACCATGACTGGTCCATATTTAGAAAGCCCCTGTTATTTGCCATAAGGGATTTTCTTTCGGACACATAAGACACAGGTGGCATGCACATAAATATAATACACATGTAAATATTACAAACGCCGAAAAGGAAAATAAACTGACAAATCTATATCTAATTTCGTCATTCAGATTTAATTTCGTCATTCATGCAGATCCATTAATTGTTTGTGAAAATTTGCCCAAATATAGGCCTATGATATGTGTGGAAAGATTCCGCCCCCCCCCCCTCATTGTTATTTAGGGTACGCATATGCATGTTCCCTCCTTTTGAAAACATCCCCCTAAGTCCGGTGTGTAAAGTCAATACGGCCCGGATTTTTGTGTACTAGGCTACGAGCCGGACTTTGGTGCGTAAAAAGTACCCCTTTACCGGACATTTTGGGAACACGTATGGTATCCCTCCGTTCACGGAGTGGGGGGGGGGGGGGGGGTAGGCTAGGAATATTGCGTTTTGCAATAAAATATTTTTCACTGCAATGCATTTTAGTATAAGGTCCCCAAAATGACATCCTAAAAGTCCGAAAAAATCCGTGTAGTGGAAGTGTCCCTAATTTGCATAAATCCAATATGGCCGCTATTTCGAGGATTTTCACATAGATTTTGTCATATTGTTCAACTTGTATGAGCTGTTGTGTCACTAAACAAATTGCAATACAATATGTTTCACTGCAATGCATTCTAGTAAATTCCCCAAAATGACATACTAAAAGTCCGACAAAATCCGTGTAGTGGAAGTGTCCCTAATTTGCATAAATCCAATATGGCCGCTATTTCGAGGATTTTCACATAGATTTTGTCATATTGTTCAACTTGTATGGGCTGATGTGGCACTAAACAAATTGCAATAAAATATTTTTCACTGCAATGCATTCTAGTGTCGTGTTGGGATCGGTGTATTGAGTTATTGGAATATTGAGAGGTACATGAAATAAAGAGATGCTGATACTTTGCTTGAAGTGTAATATGCAAGAGTATATTTTATTATAACTCTAAAACGACGAGTCACACAGTTCAGATTCACAAGTAAATTTACAAGATATAGAGCAGACAAAGTATAGGTACTAGCTTGGTGATGGTCTGAACTCTTCTCCTTCCAGAAAGCCAGAACATCTCATAATTATACAGGAGGACAAAAGGAATATGAGGGTAGGTTACATTGTGTCAAAGGGACAAAGACAAGTCAATTCTCACAGTCATCTAGCTAACACTGTTCTGGGAAAAGGGTCTTATCAAACAAAAGGGGGCTTTGGTTATTGTGAGAAAGACAGGAAGTCTTTTGTTTTGGAGGTTTGGGGGCTCTTATCGAGTGTATACAATTTGGGGTTTATTTGGCTGGAATAAGTTATTAAACAAATGTCTTGGAAGGAGGTCTGGTATTTCACAGGGTGGGTCTTATCTGTATTGGGACATACTGAGTGGTATTACATATTATTAATGTGGGGGTGTAGATTTGTACTATCATTACATAACATCCCCTTTCTTTGGAAAATGAGGCTCCTCTCCCTCTTTTCAAAAACAGTAGATGAAGAAAAAGGGGAACTTCGTAAATTATACACATATATTAATTAATTAATGAAAGGTGAAAACTGATAAGCGAAACATGTGATTATTGTTCCATCCTCTATCTCTCCCTCTCTCTCAAACACATAAATGTACAACATAGTAAATATTTAATATCGAAACCTATTCATATTATGGCTATCATAACAAAGGTAAACTATAGCTACATACTAATAATCCTAAACGATTAAACAAGCATAGCATATAGCAAAACTTATTTGTGATTCAATACTGAATCCATCCTTACATGCTAGTGCAGACTTATGCACAATAAGCAACTGTAACATTTTAAAATCGTGCAGACTTATGCACATAAAACCAACTTCCAACTTTCAAATTATAAATTGTGCAGACTTATGCACATGAACATAAACAAGAAAAATATATAATCAAGTTAAATAACCATTATAAAGTTATCAAAGCCAAAACGTTTTCAAAATGTAAACGTGTGTCACTTATCAAATGACTCAATCCTTAAAGGAATATACGAGTCTAATCAAACAATAAATCGTCATCACAGTATGCACACTGTGGTTTAGAAATATACGAACAAATCTGTCGATGCAAATCTAACATCTTAACAACATGATTATAAATGAGAAAGCAAACGGGTGCGCTCTAGGCATTGAAAGTACTTCTGTGTTTAAACAGAAAATATATGTACTTCGTATGAAGCATCAACACAGAATTCAAGTGACTAACATTCCTAACCCATTATAGAGTTCTTTCCATAATCATAAAACAACTTAAAGAATAATAAATGATGAACAAGTAATTTCAAACTTGTTGAATATCATATAACAAGTGTACATTCAATCCTTGTAAAACCATCAAAATGATGAGCTATGATACGTTATATAACTTCTTTCTTGAACGAGCTAGTGCGTTCAACTTGTGTAAAATTCAACAAGAATTTAACATTCAATAACAATTGTCATACTAATCTTAACTACAAAGTGCCTGTAGACTTATACCGGAAACTTTGATTCAAATTTACAGTGATTTGTATAAACTATGATGCTTCTAGACTTATAAAAGCATGAGTCCGATGTTTAAATTAAATACGGGTCGACCTTTTTCTTTTATTACGAGCCGGAGAGTTTAGGAACACGCATGGTATCCCTCCGTTCACGGAGTGGGGGGGGGGGGGGGGGGCTGTGTTTTGATACCATGAACCTTCATATCAAATTTCATTAAAATCCGTCAAACAATACTAAAGTTATGGATCGGAAACCATATTCGCAAATTTTAATGAGCTATGACCTTTCACCTACATACTCGGAAATTGATCTTAGGCTGTGTTTTGATACCAATTCATATCAAATTTCATTAAAATTTGTCAAACATTACTCAAGTTATCGAATGGAAACCAGATTCGAATGTTTAATGAGCTATGACCTTTGACCTACATACTGCGAAATCGAACTTAGGTTGTGTCTTCATACCATGAACCTTCATATCACATTTCATTAAAATCCGTCAAACAATACTAAAGTTATGGATCGGAAACCAAATTCGCATATTTAATGAGCTATGACCTTTGACCTACATACTCGGAAATTGAACTTAGGCTGTGTTTTGATACCATGTACCTTCATATCAAATTTCATTAAAATCCGTCAAACATTACTAAAGTTATCGATCGGAAACCAAATTTGTTACGGACGCACGGACAGAAGGAAGGACGGACGGCAGCGTTACTATATCCCCTCCGACTTCGTCGGCGAGGGAATAAGTAATGTCGAAAGAAAGAGAAAACATAAAATGCAATATAAATATATCAGACAAATAAGAAGATTGTATAATGTGAAATCATGTCAGGAAAGAACATAGAGAAAAGGAATAAATAAATGAACATGAAATACTGCATATCCGAATAAACATCGAGCCTCATACTATGATTATGAGGTCTAGTTTTAATTTGAATGACCCGATGGTGATAGAGATTGCCCATAGACGAAAATGAAACCGCAATTCGCCAAAGAAAGAATTCTCCTCCCACTTAACATTGGCGAAATTGAATGACCCTTACGCATTAACAAATTGAATGAACCAAGCTGTAATTTGAATGTGCATGTTTAAAAAATTCAACGAGTGAAGAAAATGTGCTCGAACACACAAATGCACGTTAATGAAATTGATTGCTGCTTTGACGAAATTGGCCGGGAAAACCTACATGTATAATAAAATAAAAATTGCTACTCCGAGTATACGGATTGGCAACGTTTTAGATAGGATGGAAATCCCAGCGCAAGTTACGCGTATTGCCTGCATCAACGTATAAATCACTGGCTGATCCGGGGGGGGGGGGGGGGCGTAATTTTTTTCCCACTTGAGCTCGGGACCCCCAGTATGAACTCATTTGCATACAGCCAATCAGAGCTCATCTTTTCAATAACAAGCTTTACGCGTGCTAAAGATGCGAAATTCAAAACTGTGCGAATCTCTGGGCCTGGGCTTCACACACGTACACACAGCGCCTTGCCTATATCAGCATGCATGGTGTGCGTGCATAGGCATATGCTTGCAAATGTTTCATTTCAGCTCTAACATATATCTACCTTTAGCAAATTTATTACAGATCTACAAATATCAGCTCATCAAATTGCTGTAAAGAACTATTATTTAGCACTAAGTTTCAATTACTCAATCAATCAAAGGCTCTAATATAATATCAGCTTATGAAATTGCCTTGTACAGTTATTACTTAGCGCTAGATCTAAATTTAAATTATTCTAGCAATCAATGATAGGCCTTATCGTCATCGAAGCCACTATATATAGGGACTAATTTCTAAACATTTTATGGTTGAACAATTTATTATAGATCTACACCTCTAAAGACTCTAATAAAATCAGCTTAAGAAATTGCTGTGATTTTCTCAGGTAAAAATTCCTGCAATAAAAGTAGTAACAAAATAAAGCTGATATTATTAGAGCCTTTTAGAGGTGTATAATATAGTCTAGATCTGCCAGGCCCCTAAAGCTGTGCCATATTGTACGGATCTATTGGAAAGCAAAATAAGCCCAATAAATAATTCGTATATATATATATATATATGTATACATACATAAATATAGATATTTATATATAGTTCTCCTATGCAAACTTTCCTCTGTGAAATGCATAATAAATTCGTTTTCGAGGGTTGGCAATGAAAATAGATAAACAGTAGAAACAGACCATGAATGAAGAAATAAACAGCTTGGTCGATTTGTTTAGAGGCATTATCTTCAAAAACCAAGACAGCTTAAACTGTATTATCCTTTTTATGGTTGAACAATTTATTATAGATCTACACCTCTAAAGACTCTAATAATATCAGCTTAAGAAATTGCTGTGATGTTCTCAGGTAAAAATTCCTGCAATAAAAGTAGTAACAAAATAAAGCTGATATTATTAGAGCCTTTTAGAGGTGTATAATATAGTCTAGATCTGCCAGGCCCCTAAAGCTGTGCCATATTGTACGGATCTATTGGAAAGCAAAATAAGCCCAATAAATAATTCGTATATATATATATGTATACATACATAAATATAGATATTTATATAGTTCTCATATGCAAACTTTCCTCTGTGAAATGCATAATAAATTCGTTTTCGAGGGTTGGCAATGAAAATAGATAAACAGTAGAAACAGACCATGAATGAAGAAATAAACAGCTTGGTCGATTTGTTTAGAGGCATTATCTTCAAAAACCAAGACAGCTTAAACTGTATTATCCTTTTTATGGTTGAACAATTTATTATAGATCTACACCTCTAAAGACTCTAATAATATCAGCTTAAGAAATTGCTGTGATGTTCTCAGGTAAAAATTCCTGCAATAAAAGTAGTAACAAAATAAAGCTGATATTATTAGAGCCTTTTAGAGGTGTATAATATAGTCTAGATCTGCCAGGCCCCTAAAGCTGTGCCATATTGTACGGATCTATTGGAAAGCAAAAAATGCCCAATAAATAATTCGTATATATATATATGTATACATACATAAATATAGATATTTATATATAGTTCTCCTATGCAAACTTTCCTCTGTGAAATGCATAATAAATTCGTTTTCGAGGGTTGGCAATGAAAATAGATAAACAGTAGAAACAGACCATGAATGAAGAAATAAACAGCTTGGTCGATTTGTTTAGAGGCATTATCTTCAAAAACCAAGACAGCTTAAACTGTATTATCCTTAAAAACAATCTCTCTTACATTGTTATGTAACTAGTCAAGTTTAGCCCCATTTACATTTAATTATTCATAAAGAATCATCTGAGTTAAAGGTCAAGTGTAGTTCCAAAAGGAAAAGGGCTAGTATGATAATGGTTTATATATTTATGGGGTTTTGGGGTCGGAGAATCTGATTATAATGTTCTCTCATCGATTTGAGGTCCCCTTGGGGCTATCATACTGGCCATATTGGTCAAATCCAAAATGGCCGCCATCTGGGTTAAAGGTTAAAGGGGAAAAAGAGCTAGAAAAGTAAAAGTTTATAGAAATATGGGGGTTTCAGGGTCAGCAAATCTGGTTATGATGTTCTGTAATTGATGTGAGGTCTCCTTTGAGCTGTTACAATGGTCAAATCCAATATGGCTGCCATAAGGGCAAATGCTTTGATGTGCATACTTAGATCTTCTCTTTTGTGGGATGTAATGTTGGGATAACACATTAAATGTTATGGTTAAATCAATGGTTAACATGCACACTTAAACACACTGACATACGTTATTTAACCCTCACATACACACAAACAACGCATAAACACCACACACACACACACACGCACACATAAACCCAAGCCATACATTGCCATTTAAGGTCTGTCAGTTCTGTTTATCTTAAGGAAATAATATTCTTGTCAATTTTGATTCTACAAAGTTAAAACATGGTGGACAAAGGTGGACGTGGCTTCAAAAATAACTATTTCGTGATATTTAATATTGATGCTATGTTTATGACCTGACGTTATAAGTGGTTTAATTATGAGGGTTTATTTCTCAATTACTTATTTGAAGTGAGTTGTACTTCTACTTCTTTCTCAGTAGTTATATAATACAGTTCCTTGTATGTCATTTGACCTGGGTTTTATTGTGTTTCTATACATAATCCTAAAATGGCAATCTAGAAAGGCAAGGCGGATTTCCAATATGGAATCTTTGGTTAGAAGTGATTACTGTCATAGTTGTGTCCAGTAATACAGTAAGTACGTTCAACTTGGCACAACAGTGCTCTCGATATATGTATAATTCTTGACCTGCGCCCATACATTTCAGCATTAAGTTCTAGTAGTAGTTGTTGTCAATGTTGTTGCTACATCCGCCCTCGCATTTGCAGAACATCGTTTCACTGCACTGCAAAAACCAGGGTGTTAAATTTCTAACACCAGTATGGTATTGAATGTTTTTGACACCATTGGTGTTATTTTTAACACCGGTCAGATTTAAGCATGCATTAATAATTACTTGATGTTAAATAACATGATGTTTTTTTATGCTCGGTGTTGAAAGTATCATCACGTGATTTCGTTTAAGGTGGTTGATTGGTCGAATAAGTTTTCACAAAGTGTACGCGCGCTTAATGATTACTTTACACGTGTTCACAGAAAAATACATTTATCATGATTTGTTAAGCAAATTATGACAATGAACATCAATTTTGTGATTTGTATTTTCCTTTGGCAATTATTGACCAATAGATTATTTGTCCGATCTTGTTACAATTACATTAACGTTTTAGCAATAGATATATTGATTATAAGATTACTAACCAAGAAACAACATGCATATTTTTTATATATTCGTGTACCAGCCTGTATCATTTAAATGTTAATCTTGAAATTACTTCAAATGATCTATGTGATGGAGTTAATGCAATGGAGATTAGAATATACCTATTGGTGGACTTTTGCCAACATCGATTATGAATTACCAGTTTACCATTGGTTCTTCTACTCTGGTCGATAATAGGAAATAAGGAATGTGGGACCATTGGATCAACAAGAATATAAACACCAAAAGTGGAATTGAATTTGTTATGATTCCAGATACTGTTGTTAATCTACACCAGTAGGAGTTGTCAAATATTAACACCAAAAGTGGAATTGAAATTATCTGATTCCAGAAAATGATGTTAAGTAACGCCAGAGGAGTTGTCCGATATAGATACCAAGAAAGTGTTAAATTGAACACCCTTGGTGTTAATTTTAACACTCTGGTTTTTGCAGTGTGGTGACCCCGACGTGATCTAAACCCGACCAACCTGCTGAGTGGCAGACATCCTTTATTAAAACTGTTTCAATTATTGTCTCCCTTTCCTTCATATTTCTACTCACGTCTTATCTTTCAACTTTCATCATGCCTACTGACGATTACACCCATTCTTCAACTTCTTCAACTTCTGCTTGCCCTTCACCTGTCTCCAAAAGGAAAAGGGCTAGTATGATGACAGTTTATATATTGATGAGGTTTTCGGTGTCAGAGAATCTGATTATGATGTTCTTTCATCGATTTGCGGTCTCCTTGGTGCTATCATACTGGCCATATTGGTCAAATCCAAAATGGCCGCCATCTGAGTTAAAGGTCAAGTTAAGTTTCAGAGGAAAAAGTCTGTCAGTTCTGTTTATCTTAAGGAAATAATATTCTTGTCAATTTTGATTCTACAAAGTTAAAACATGGTGAACAAAGGTGGACGTGGCTTCAAAAATAACTATTTCGTGATATTTAATATTGATGCTATGTTTATGACCTGACGTTATAAGTGGTTTAATTATGAGGGTATATATCTCAATTACTTATTTGAAGTGAGTTGTACTTCTACTTCTTTCTCAGCAGTTATATAATACAGTTCCTTTGTATGTCATTTGACCTGGGTTTTATTGTGTTTCTATACATAATCCTAAAATGGCAATCTAGAAAGGCAAGGCGGATTTCCAATATGGAATCTTTGGTTAGAAGTGATTACTGTCATAGTTGTGTCCAGTAATACAGTAAGTACGTTCAACTGGGCACAACAGTGCTCTCGATATATGTATAATTCTTGACCTGCGCCCATACATTTCAGCATTAAGTTCTAGTAGTCGTTGTTGTCAATGTTGTTGCTACATCCGCCCTCGCATTTGCAGAACATCGTTTCACTGGTGACCCCGACGTGATCTAAACCCGACCAACCTGCTGAGTGGCAGACATCCTTTATCAAAACTGTTTCAATTATTGTCTCCCTTTCCTTCATATTTCTACTCACGTCTTATCTTTCAACTTTCATCATGCCTACTGACGATTACACCCATTCTTCAACTTCTTCAACTTCTGCTTGCCCTTCACCTGTCTCCAAAAGGAAAAGGGCTAGTATGATGACAGTTTATATATTGATGAGGTTTTCGGTGTCAGAGAATCTGATTATGATATTCTTTCATCGATTTGCGGTCTCCTTGGTGCTATCATACTGGCCATATTGGTCAAATCCAAAATGGCCGCCATCTGGGTTAAAGGTTAAAGGGGAAAAAGAGCTAGAAAAGTAAAAGTTTATAGAAATATGGGGGTTTCAGGGTCAGCAAATCTGGTTATGATGTTCTGTAATTGATTTGAGGTCTCCTTTGAGCTGTTACAATGGTCAAATCCAATATGGCTGCCATAAGGGCAAATGCTTTGATGTGCATACTTAGATCTTCTCTTTTGTGGGATGTAATGTTGGGATAACACATTAAATGTTATGGTTAAATCAATGGTTAACATGCACACTTAAACACACTGACATACGTTATTTAACCCTCACATACACACAAACAACGCATAAACACCACACACACACACACACGCACACATACACCCAAGCCATACATTGCCATTTAAGGTCTGTCAGTTCTGTTTATCTTAAGGAAATAATATTCTTGTCAATTTTGATTCTACAAAGTTAAAACATGGTGGACAAAGGTGGACGTGGCTTCAAAAATAACTATTTTGTGATATAAATATTGATGCTATGTTTATGACCTGACGTTATAAGTGGTTTAAATATGAGGGTTTATTTCTCAATTACTTATTTGAAGTGAGTTGTACTTCTACTTCTTTCTCAGTAGTTATATAATACAGTTCCTTGTATGTCATTTGACCTGGGTTTTATTGTGTTTCTATACATAATCCTAAAATGGCAATCTAGAAAGGCAAGGCGGATTTCCAATATGGAATCTTTGGTTAGAAGTGATTACTGTCATAGTTGTGTCCAGTAATACAGTAAGTACGTTCAACTGGGCACAACAGTGCTCTCGATATATGTATAATTCTTGACCTGCGCCCATACATTTCAGCATTAAGTTCTAGTAGTCGTTGTTGTCAATGTTGTTGCTACATCCGCCCTCGCATTTGCAGAACATCGTTTCACTGCACTGCAAAAACCAGGGTGTTAAATTTCTAACACCAGTATGGTATTGATTTTTGTTGACACCATTGGTGTTATTTTTAATACCGGTCAGATTTAAGCATGCATTAATAATTACTTGATGTTAAATAACATGATGTTTTTTATGCTCGGTGTTGAAAGTATCATCACGTGATTTCGTTTAAGGTGGTTGATTGGTCGAATAAGTTTTCACAAAGTGTACGCGCGCTTAATGATTACTTTACACGTGTTCACAGAAAAATACATTTATCATGATTTGTTAAGCAAATTATGACAATGAACATCAATTTTGTGATTTGTATTTTCCTTTGGCAATTATTGACCAATAGATTATTTGTCCGATCTTGTTACAATTACATTAACGTTTTAGCAATAGATATATTGATTATAAGATTACTAACCAAGAAACAACATGCATATTTATTATATATTCGTGTACCAGCCTGTATCATTTAAATGTTAATCTTGAAATTACTTCAAATGATCTATGTGATGGAGTTAATGCAATGGAGATTAGAATATACCTATTGGTGGACTTTTGCCAACATCGATTATGAATTACCAGTTTACCATTGGTTCTTCTACTCTGGTCGATAATAGGAAATAAGGAATGTGGGACCATTGGATCAACAAGAATATAAACACCAAAAGTGGAATTGAATTTGTTATGATTCCAGATACTGTTGTTAATCTACACCAGTAGGAGTTGTCAAATATTAACACCAAAAGTGGAATTGAAATTATCTGATTCCAGAAAATGATGTTAAGTAACGCCAGAGGAGTTGTCCGATATAGATACCAAGAAAGTGTTAAATTGAACACCCTTGGTGTTAATTTTAACACTCTGGTTTTTGCAGTGTGGTGACCCCGACGTGATCTAAACCCGACCAACCTGCTGAGTGGCAGACATCCTTTATTAAAACTGTTTCAATTATTGTCTCCCTTTCCTTCATATTTCTACTCACGTCTTATCTTTCAACTTTCATCATGCCTACTGACGATTACACCCATTCTTCAACTTCTTCAACTTCTGCTTGCCCTTCACCTGTCTCCAAAAGGAAAAGGGCTAGTATGATGACAGTTTATATATTGATGAGGTTTTCGGTGTCAGAGAATCTGATTATGATGTTCTTTCATCGATTTGCGGTCTCCTTGGTGCTATCATACTGGCCATATTGGTCAAATCCAAAATGGCCACCATCTGAGTTAAAGGTCAAGTGTAGTTTCAGAGGAAAAAGTCTGTCAGTTCTGTTTATCTTAAGGAAATAATATTCTTGTCAATGTTGATTCTACAAAGTTAAAACATGGTGAACAAAGGTGGACGTGGCTTCAAAAATAACTATTTCGTGATATTTAATATTGATGCTATGTTTATGACCTGACGTTATAAGTGGTTTAATTATGAGGGTATATATCTCAATTACTTATTTGAAGTGAGTTGTACTTCTACTTCTTTCTCAGCAGTTATATAATACAGTTCCTTTGTATGTCATTTGACCTGGGTTTTATTGTGTTTCTATACATAATCCTAAAATGGCAATCTAGAAAGGCAAGGCGGATTTCCAATATGGAATCTTTGGTTAGAAGTGATTACTGTCATAGTTGTGTCCAGTAATACAGTAAGTACGTTCAACTGGGCACAACAGTGCTCTCGATATATGTATAATTCTTGACCTGCGCCCATACATTTCAGCATTAAGTTCTAGTAGTCGTTGTTGTCAATGTTGTTGCTACATCCGCCCTCGCATTTGCAGAACATCGTTTCACTGCACTGCAAAAACCAGGGTGTTAAATTTCTAACACCAGTATGGTATTGATTTTTGTTGACACCATTGGTGTTATTTTTAATACCGGTCAGATTTAAGCATGCATTAATAATTACTTGATGTTAAATAACATGATGTTTTTTATGCTCGGTGTTGAAAGTATCATCACGTGATTTCGTTTAAGGTGGTTGATTGGTCGAATAAGTTTTCACAAAGTGTACGCGCGCTTAATGATTACTTTACACGTGTTCACAGAAAAATACATTTATCATGATTTGTTAAGCAAATTATGACAATGAACATCAATTTTGTGATTTGTATTTTCCTTTGGCAATTATTGACCAATAGATTATTTGTCCGATCTTGTTACAATTACATTAACGTTTTAGCAATAGATATATTGATTATAAGATTACTAACCAAGAAACAACATGCATATTTATTATATATTCGTGTACCAGCCTGTATCATTTAAATGTTAATCTTGAAATTACTTCAAATGATCTATGTGATGGAGTTAATGCAATGGAGATTAGAATATACCTATTGGTGGACTTTTGCCAACATCGATTATGAATTACCAGTTTACCATTGGTTCTTCTACTCTGGTCGATAATAGGAAATAAGGAATGTGGGACCATTGGATCAACAAGAATATAAACACCAAAAGTGGAATTGAATTTGTTATGATTCCAGATACTGTTGTTAATCTACACCAGTAGGAGTTGTCAAATATTAACACCAAAAGTGGAATTGAAATTATCTGATTCCAGAAAATGATGTTAAGTAACGCCAGAGGAGTTGTCCGATATAGATACCAAGAAAGTGTTAAATTGAACACCCTTGGTGTTAATTTTAACACTCTGGTTTTTGCAGTGTGGTGACCCCGACGTGATCTAAACCCGACCAACCTGCTGAGTGGCAGACATCCTTTATTAAAACTGTTTCAATTATTGTCTCCCTTTCCTTCATATTTCTACTCACGTCTTATCTTTCAACTTTCATCATGCCTACTGACGATTACACCCATTCTTCAACTTCTTCAACTTCTGCTTGCCCTTCACCTGTCTCCAAAAGGAAAAGGGCTAGTATGATGACAGTTTATATATTGATGAGGTTTTCGGTGTCAGAGAATCTGATTATGATGTTCTTTCATCGATTTGCGGTCTCCTTGGTGCTATCATACTGGCCATATTGGTCAAATCCAAAATGGCCACCATCTGAGTTAAAGGTCAAGTGTAGTTTCAGAGGAAAAAGTCTGTCAGTTCTGTTTATCTTAAGGAAATAATATTCTTGTCAATGTTGATTCTACAAAGTTAAAACATGGTGAACAAAGGTGGACGTGGCTTCAAAAATAACTATTTCGTGATATTAAATATTGATGCTATGTTTATGACCTGACGTTATAAGTGGTTTAATTATGAGGGTATATATCTCAATTACTTATTTGAAGTGAGTTGTACTTCTACTTCTTTCTCAGCAGTTATATAATACAGTTCCTTTGTATGTCATTTGACCTGGGTTTTATTGTGTTTCTATACATAATCCTAAAATGGCAATCTAGAAAGGCAAGGCGGATTTCCAATATGGAATCTTTGGTTAGAAGTGATTACTGTCATAGTTGTGTCCAGTAATACAGTAAGTACGTTCAACTGGGCACAACAGTGCTCTCGATATATGTATAATTCTTGACCTGCGCCCATACATTTCAGCATTAAGTTCTAGTAGTCGTTGTTGTCAATGTTGTTGCTACATCCGCCCTCGCATTTGCAAAACATCGTTTCACTGGTGACCCCGACGTGATCTAAACCCGACCAACCTGCTGAGTGGCAGACATCCTTTATAAAAACTGTTTCAATTATTGTCTCCCTTTCCTTCATATTTCTACTCACGTCTTATCTTTCAACTTTCATCATGCCTACTGACGATTACACCCATTCTTCAACTTCTTCAACTTCTGCTTGCCCTTCATCTGTCTCCAAAAGGAAAAGGGCTAGTATAATGACAGTTTATATATTGATGAGGTTTTCGGTGTCAGAGAATCTGATTATGATATTCTTTCATCGATTTGCGGTCTCCTTGGTGCTATCATACTGGCCATATTGGTCAAATCCAAAATGGCCGCCATCTGGGTTAAAGGTTAAAGGGGAAAAAGAGCTAGAAAAGTAAAAGTTTATAGAAATATGGGGGTTTCAGGGTCAGCAAATCTGGTTATGATGTTCTGTAATTGATGTGAGGTCTCCTTTGAGCTGTTACAATGGTCAAATCCAATATGGCTGCCATAAGGGCAAATGCTTTGATGTGCATACTTAGATCTTCTCCTTTGTGGGATGTAATGTTGGGATAACACAATAAATGTTATGGTTAAATCAATGGTTAACATGCACACTTAAACACACTGACATACGTTATTTAACCCTCACATACACACAAACAACGCATAAACACCACATACACACGCACACATACACCCAAGCCATACATTACCATTTAAGGTCTGTCAGTTCTGTTTATCTTAAGGAAATAATATTCTTGTCAATTTTGATTCTACAAAGTTAAAACATGGTGGACAAAGTTGGACGTGGCTTCAAAAATAACTATTTCGTGATATTTAATATTGATGCTATGTTTATGACCTGACGTTATAAGTGGTTTAATTATGAGGGTATATATCTCAATTACTTATTTGAAGTGAGTTGTACTTCTACTTCTTTCTCAGTAGTTATATAATACAGTTCCTTGTATGTCATTTGACCTGGGTTTTATTGTGTTTCTATACATAATCCTAAAATGGCAATCTAGAAAGGCAAGGCGGATTTCCAATATGGAATCTTTGGTTAGAAGTGATTACTGTCATAGTTGTGTCCAGTAATACAGTAAGTACGTTCAACTGGGCACAACAGTGCTCTCGATATATGTATAATAATAAATGTCAGCATTAAGTTCTAGTAGTCGTTGTGTCAATGTTGTTGCTACATCCGCCCTCGCATTTGCAGAACATCGTTTCACATTTTATATATTTATGGGGTTTTCGGTGTCAGAGAATCTGATTATGATGTTCTTTCATCGATTTGCGGTCTCCTTGGTGCTATCATACTGGCCATATTGGTCAAATCCAAAATGGCCGCCATCTGAGTTAAAGGTCAAGTTAAGTTTCAGAGGAAAAAGTCTGTCAGTTCTGTTTATCTTAAGGAAATAATATTCTTGTCAATTTTGATTCTACAAAGTTAAAACATGGTGAACAAAGGTGGACGTGGCTTCAAAAATAACTATTTCGTGATATTTAATATTGATGCTATGTTTATGACCTGACGTTATAAGTGGTTTAATTATGAGGGTATATATCTCAATTACTTATTTGAAGTGAGTTGTACTTCTACTTCTTTCTCAGCAGTTATATAATACAGTTCCTTTGTATGTCATTTGACCTGGGTTTTATTGTGTTTCTATACATAATCCTAAAATGGCAATCTAGAAAGGCAAGGCGGATTTCCAATATGGAATCTTTGGTTAGAAGTGATTACTGTCATAGTTGTGTCCAGTAATACAGTAAGTACGTTCAACTGGGCACAACAGTGCTCTCGATATATGTATAATTCTTGACCTGCGCCCATACATTTCAGCATTAAGTTCTAGTAGTCGTTGTTGTCAATGTTGTTGCTACATCCGCCCTCGCATTTGCAGAACATCGTTTCACTGGTGACCCCGACGTGATCTAAACCCGACCAACCTGCTGAGTGGCAGACATCCTTTATCAAAACTGTTTCAATTATTGTCTCCCTTTCCTTCATATTTCTACTCACGTCTTATCTTTCAACTTTCATCATGCCTACTGACGATTACACCCATTCTTCAACTTCTTCAACTTCTGCTTGCCCTTCACCTGTCTCCAAAAGGAAAAGGGCTAGTATGATGACAGTTTATATATTGATGAGGTTTTCGGTGTCAGAGAATCTGATTATGATATTCTTTCATCGATTTGCGGTCTCCTTGGTGCTATCATACTGGCCATATTGGTCAAATCCAAAATGGCCGCCATCTGGGTTAAAGGTTAAAGGGGAAAAAGAGCTAGAAAAGTAAAAGTTTATAGAAATATGGGGGTTTCAGGGTCAGCAAATCTGGTTATGATGTTCTGTAATTGATGTGAGGTCTCCTTTGAGCTGTTACAATGGTCAAATCCAATATGGCTGCCATAAGGGCAAATGCTTTGATGTGCATACTTAGATCTTCTCTTTTGTGGGATGTAATGTTGGGATAACACATTAAATGTTATGGTTAAATCAATGGTTAACATGCACACTTAAACACACTGACATACGTTATTTAACCCTCACATACACACAAACAACGCATAAACACCACACACACACACACACGCACACATACACCCAAGCCATACATTGCCATTTAAGGTCTGTCAGTTCTGTTTATCTTAAGGAAATAATATTCTTGTCAATTTTGATTCTACAAAGTTAAAACATGGTGGACAAAGGTGGACGTGGCTTCAAAAATAACTATTTCGTGATATTTAATATTGATGCTATGTTTATGACCTGACGTTATAAGTGGTTTAATTATGAGGGTTTATTTCTCAATTACTTATTTGAAGTGAGTTGTACTTCTACTTCTTTCTCAGTAGTTATATAATACAGTTCCTTGTATGTCATTTGACCTGGGTTTTATTGTGTTTCTATACATAATCCTAAAATGGCAATCTAGAAAGGCAAGGCGGATTTCCAATATGGAATCTTTGGTTAGAAGTGATTACTGTCATAGTTGTGTCCAGTAATACAGTAAGTACGTTCAACTTGGCACAACAGTGCTCTCGATATATGTATAATTCTTGACCTGCGCCCATACATTTCAGCATTAAGTTCTAGTAGTAGTTGTTGTCAATGTTGTTGCTACATCCGCCCTCGCATTTGCAGAACATCGTTTCACTGCACTGCAAAAACCAGGGTGTTAAATTTCTAACACCAGTATGGTATTGAATGTTTTTGACACCATTGGTGTTATTTTTAACACCGGTCAGATTTAAGCATGCATTAATAATTACTTGATGTTAAATAACATGATGTTTTTTTATGCTCGGTGTTGAAAGTATCATCACGTGATTTCGTTTAAGGTGGTTGATTGGTCGAATAAGTTTTCACAATGTGTACGCGCGCTTAATGATTACTTTACACGTGTTCACAGAAAAATACATTTATCATGATTTGTTAAGCAAATTATGACAATGAACATCAATTTTGTGATTTGTATTTTCCTTTGGCAATTATTGACCAATAGATTATTTGTCCGATCTTGTTACAATTACATTAACGTTTTAGCAATAGATATATTGATTATAAGATTACTAACCAAGAAACAACATGCATATTTATTATATATTCGTGTACCAGCCTGTATCATTTACATGTTAATCTTGAAATTACTTCAAATGATCTATGTGATGGAGTTAATGCAATGCAGATTATAATATACCTATTGGTGGACTTTTGCCAACATCGATTATGAATTATCAGTTTACCATTGGTTCTTCTACTCTGGTCGATAATAGGAAATAAGGAATGTGGGACCATTGGATCAACAAGAATATAAACACCAAAAGTGGAATTGAATTTGTTATGATTCCAGATACTGTTGTTAATCTACACCAGTAGGAGTTGTCAAATATTAACACCAAAAGTGGAATTGAAATTATCTGATTCCAGAAAATGATGTTAAGTAACGCCAGAGGAGTTGTCCGATATAGATACCAAGAAAGTGTTAAATTGAACACCCTTGGTGTTAATTTTAACACTCTGGTTTTTGCAGTGTGGTGACCCCGACGTGATCTAAACCCGACCAACCTGCTGAGTGGCAGACATCCTTTATTAAAACTGTTTCAATTATTGTCTCCCTTTCCTTCATATTTCTACTCACGTCTTATCTTTCAACTTTCATCATGCCTACTGACGATTACACCCATTCTTCAACTTCTTCAACTTCTGCTTGCCCTTCACCTGTCTCCAAAAGGAAAAGGGCTAGTATGATGACAGTTTATATATTGATGAGGTTTTCGGTGTCAGAGAATCTGATTATGATGTTCTTTCATCGATTTGCGGTCTCCTTGGTGCTATCATACTGGCCATATTGGTCAAATCCAAAATGGCCGCCATCTGGGTTAAAGGTTAAAGGGGAAAAAGAGCTAGAAAAGTAAAAGTTTATAGAAATATGGGGGTTTCAGGGTCAGCAAATCTGGTTATGATGTTCTGTAATTGATGTGAGGTCTCCTTTGAGCTGTTACAATGGTCAAATCCAATATGGCTGCCATAAGGGCAAATGCTTTGATGTGCATACTTAGATCTTCTCTTTTGTGGGATGTAATGTTGGGATAACACAATAAATGTTATGGTTAAATCAATGGTTAACATGCACACTTAAACACACTGACATACGTTATTTAACCCTCACATACACACAAACAACGCATAAACACCACACACACACGCACACATACACCCAAGCCATACATTGCCATTTAAGGTCTGTCAGTTCTGTTTATCTTAAGGAAATAATATTCTTGTCAATTTTGATTCTACAAAGTTAAAACATGGTGGACAAAGGTGGACGTGGCTTCAAAAATAACTATTTTGTGATATAAATATTGATGCTATGTTTATGACCTGACGTTATAAGTGGTTTAAATATGAGGGTTTATTTCTCAATTACTTATTTGAAGTGAGTTGTACTTCTACTTCTTTCTCAGTAGTTATATAATACAGTTCCTTGTATGTCATTTGACCTGGGTTTTATTGTGTTTCTATACATAATCCTAAAATGGCAATCTAGAAAGGCAAGGCGGATTTCCAATATGGAATCTTTGGTTAGAAGTGATTACTGTCATAGTTGTGTCCAGTAATACAGTAAGTACGTTCAACTGGGCACAACAGTGCTCTCGATATATGTATAATTCTTGACCTGCGCCCATACATTTCAGCATTAAGTTCTAGTAGTCGTTGTTGTCAATGTTGTTGCTACATCCGCCCTCGCATTTGCAGAACATCGTTTCACTGCACTGCAAAAACCAGGGTGTTAAATTTCTAACACCAGTATGGTATTGATTTTTGTTGACACCATTGGTGTTATTTTTAATACCGGTCAGATTTAAGCATGCATTAATAATTACTTGATGTTAAATAACATGATGTTTTTTATGCTCGGTGTTGAAAGTATCATCACGTGATTTCGTTTAAGGTGGTTGATTGGTCGAATAAGTTTTCACAAAGTGTACGCGCGCTTAATGATTACTTTACACGTGTTCACAGAAAAATACATTTATCATGATTTGTTAAGCAAATTATGACAATGAACATCAATTTTGTGATTTGTATTTTCCTTTGGCAATTATTGACCAATAGATTATTTGTCCGATCTTGTTACAATTACATTAACGTTTTAGCAATAGATATATTGATTATAAGATTACTAACCAAGAAACAACATGCATATTTATTATATATTCGTGTACCAGCCTGTATCATTTAAATGTTAATCTTGAAATTACTTCAAATGATCTATGTGATGGAGTTAATGCAATGGAGATTAGAATATACCTATTGGTGGACTTTTGCCAACATCGATTATGAATTACCAGTTTACCATTGGTTCTTCTACTCTGGTCGATAATAGGAAATAAGGAATGTGGGACCATTGGATCAACAAGAATATAAACACCAAAAGTGGAATTGAATTTGTTATGATTCCAGATACTGTTGTTAATCTACACCAGTAGGAGTTGTCAAATATTAACACCAAAAGTGGAATTGAAATTATCTGATTCCAGAAAATGATGTTAAGTAACGCCAGAGGAGTTGTCCGATATAGATACCAAGAAAGTGTTAAATTGAACACCCTTGGTGTTAATTTTAACACTCTGGTTTTTGCAGTGTGGTGACCCCGACGTGATCTAAACCCGACCAACCTGCTGAGTGGCAGACATCCTTTATTAAAACTGTTTCAATTATTGTCTCCCTTTCCTTCATATTTCTACTCACGTCTTATCTTTCAACTTTCATCATGCCTACTGACGATTACACCCATTCTTCAACTTCTTCAACTTCTGCTTGCCCTTCACCTGTCTCCAAAAGGAAAAGGGCTAGTATGATGACAGTTTATATATTGATGAGGTTTTCGGTGTCAGAGAATCTGATTATGATGTTCTTTCATCGATTTGCGGTCTCCTTGGTGCTATCATACTGGCCATATTGGTCAAATCCAAAATGGCCGCCATCTGAGTTAAAGGTCAAGTGTAGTTTCAGAGGAAAAAGAGCTAGAAAAGTAAAAGTTTATAGAAATATGGGGGTTTCAGGGTCAGCAAATCTGGTTATGATGTTCTGTAATTGATGTGAGGTCTCCTTTCAATTCAATTTTCAATTCAATTTATTATTTCATAAAAAATCACATACAATATATATACATTGAGAATTGTGCTGGATCATTTTACACCCGATAAAGCCGATGGCTTGAGAGAAGTGGGTGGACCCATAACATAAATGACAAATGTGTAAAATACAAAACATTAAAATTCACAATAAAACAAAATGCAAGACATGTACAGGACATTACAAACTAAAACACAATAATAACACAGAACGATATAATTGATATAGTAATTGTATGTATCATAGGAAGTCATATATATGTGGTAAGAAGACGCAACTTAAATTTCGACTTGAAAGAACTAAGAGTGGTTACATGTTTGATTGAGTCGTCAATATTATTCCATAATTTCCCCCCTTTTTGTTGAATAGAATTTACCTTTCGTAGCTTTAAACGTGCATATGGCAAGAAAATTTTATTTTTTTGTCTTGTGTTTACATTATGTTTCTTGTCAACTGTAATAAAGTAATTATCGAACACGGGTGGTAACAAAAAATTCGAATAACGGTACATAAAGATTCCTGTTTTAATTGTTATATTATCAGAGAAATTTAGTATATTCAGTTTCTTAAACATCGGCGGGGTATGGGCAAGATAATGGGAGTTTGAGCATAGGCGAATGGCTTTCTTTTGTAAAGTATGTAGCCTGTTTAAATGACACGAGCTGGCCCCTCCCCATACAAGACTACAATAATCGAAATAAGGCAGGACAATGGCATTGTATAAAGTGAAAAGGGTTTTGAGCGGTAGAAAATAACTTAGCTTACTCAACATACCTATAGACATGCTAATCTTTCCACGAATGGAGTTGATGTGATTAACCCAAGTTAGCTTATCATCTATCTGTACTCCTAGGAAATTGATACTGCTTGCTCTCTGTATTTCAAGGTTATCTAGTTTTATCGAAAAATCAAATTGAAGTTGTTGGCGCTTATTTGAACAAAAAAACATATATTTAGTTTTGTCAGTATTAAGAAATAATTTGTTTGCTTTGAACCAGCAAGAGATCTTGTTTAATTCGACATTTGCATAATTTTGAAGAGTATTTTTTTCAGCATGTGAAATAAATATGTTGGTATCGTCTGCATATAAAACAAAATGTAATAATTCAGATGTATTAATTATATCAGTCATATATATCAGAAATAACAAAGGACCAATTATACTCCATTGTGGAATTCCACATACCACAGGCATTGTCTCAGAACTTAAACCTTTAAAGCTAACAAATTGTTTTCTATTGCTGAGATAATTAATAAACCAGTCATGTGGTATACCACGTACGCCATAATTTTTCAATTTTTGTAACATTATGTTATGATTTAAAGTATCAAATGCCTTACTTAAATCAATATATATCCCTAAAGTATATTCTTTTTTATCTAAACATGAGGTTATGTGCTCTAAGGCGTGTAAAAGTGCCATTTCCGTGGAGTGGTTGGGTCTGAATCCAAACTGGTATTTTGTTAGAATGCTATTTCTAGACAGATGGCTATAGAGTCTTTTAAATATAATGCGTTCGAGGATTTTTGAAAGAGTTGGAAGTAAAGATATAGGACGATAGTTTTTGGTTAAATTTGGATCATTCTTTTTATAAACAGGAATTATTTTTGCTCTCTTTAGGTTGTCTGGGACGACGCCTGTGGACAAAGACAAATTGAAAATGTGTTTTAGAGGATAAGAAATATAATGTATAATTTTTTTCACAACATTGGTACTTATACCATCATACCCACACGAGGAACTAGATTTCAAATCCTTCACAATCTGTATAATTTCACATTCACTTGTAGGATTAAAAAACAGAGATTCCAAAGTCCTTGGATTCAAGTATTCCGAAAAGTGGTGAGATGTTGACTGAACATCGTTTGCAACTGATGCACCGACATTAGTAAAATATGAATTGAAAGAATCAGCCATTTCCTTTTCATCAGATATTTGTTTGCCATTTTTCAAGATAAATTGCGGTAGTTTAACCTTTCTATTTCTTCCTAAAATATCATTAATCGTTTGCCAAGTTTTGTTAAGATTCAATTTATTTTTTTCAAAAAGGTGTGCATAGTGATTTCGTTTTGATAATCTAATAATGTAGTTCAATTTGTTTCTATAACTTTTGTATAATGAACAGTTTTTACACGATGGGTTTTTTATATACTTCCGGAATAATCTCTGCTTCTTATTAATAGAACATAAAATCCCTTGAGTTATCCATGGCTTTCTCGGAATATCTCTGCTTTTCCGTTGAAATGATGCATTAACATTTGCATGCTTTTTACATATCCCAGACAGTGTATGTAAAAATGCTTCATATGCTGAGTTTGTATCATCACATCTGTTTACACAAAACCAATTTTTTAGACTTAAATCCCTTGAAACATTTTCATAATTTAATTTAGAAAAAACTGAATCATTTGTCGTGGGATGAAAAGAACAATCCTGCATACGAACAAATTCGGTCAACTGGAAAATGGGGAGGTGATCGGAAACGTCACAATAAAGTACTCCAGAATAAACTGTTTTGTCCAGAACATTAGTAAATATGTTATCAATACATGTACAGGATGACGCCGTGACACGTGTAGGCTTGGTAAACAATGGTTGCAAACCATTAGAATACATGACACTTAAAAAGTTACCAGTTTGAGGATGAGAAGAATGTCTCAAAATATCAAAGTTAGAGTCACCAAGTATATAACAGTACTTATTTTCTTTAGAAATAGCTGACAAACATTTATCTAATAAATCGTTAAAAGATTTTCCATCCGAGTTTGGAGCTTTGTATATTACACCAGCAATCACATTTTTATGAGAATTAAACTGTAGCTCTATAAATAATGAATCAATATCGTCATTGTTAAATGAAATATCTGGTCTTTCTTTGTAATTTAAGTTAGAGTCAATATATAAACAAACTCCTCCACCTACTCGAGTTGTTCTGGATTTGTGTAAAAAAGAGTATCCCGACATATTATACATAGATGGAACGTTTTGCTTGAACCATGTTTCTGTAAATGCATATATTGAAAATTTATGGTGTAAACTCTTAATATAATCCTGAAAGCTCATGTATTTGGAAGCCAAACTTTGACAGTTTAAATGAAACATTGAAAGAACATTATTTTCTTTATAAGATTCAAATTTACTATTAAATGTATCAGTGAAATAATAATTGCATGTAGTTTCAAAAGTACCAGGTCCATCATTATCCTCATTATCATTGAAAGTGTCAAACAAATTCGAACAGAGTCGTGAAATATTATTTATGTTACAGTTTTGACGAAAGAAAGCATTAATGGTAAAGATAAATTCATCATCATCAATGATATGGTTGAATGGTAGTTCATTTGCAATGCAATAAAAACATGACCACATTCCTTGCGAATGAGTTGCATCTGAGCACTTTTCATGACATTGGTTACCACAGTGACAAACCAGGTGATTCTGATTATTTCTTAATGGTTGAGACATACAATACACTTCATGACTAACACATATACGATTATAAAATTACGTAATACGTATACAAAGAAACCTTAGAAAACACACACGTTCAAGAGTTCAAGATTGTAACTTACAATTCAGTAGCCGGTTTGTTTACATTCTTCGTGCCGGTGAATTAAGCGTTCCTAGTAACAATTGTGTATCGCGTAAACATAGAGTAATTCAGGTACTCCGTTTATGTTTCTGCCAGTTAGATTCTGATGATATTACTATCTTCACATTTGATGGTGTTTTCACTCTGATTTTCCCATCCTGTGTCCAGATCTTGTTCGGTGCTGGGTATCTCTCTTTCACTTTTCTCATCAATCTTTGTCTGTCACTGGTGAGATTCTCATGTATGTAGATGTTCGTTGCTTTGAGCTTTGATCTTGCGTCGTAAAAGCGTGATCTTGGACCATACTTGGTGAACTTGACTATGATCGGCCGATGTAGTTGACGACCATTCTTGTCGGTTTTCCCGTGGACTCCGATCCGATGCGATCTATCGATGTCCTCTGGTGCGAGGTCGACTTTGAGTTGATCTTTCGCGAGTGTACAGATTAGCTGGTCCGTATTCTCGTTCGAGGTTTCCTTGGTTCCGTGGATGATGAGGCAGTTTCTCCTCGAATCCAATATGGCTGCCATAAGGGCAAATACTTTGATGTGCATACTTGTTGAAGCAGTGCAAAGAAGGGCTACCAGATTTGTCAAAAATAGCAAGCAAAATTAGTGCTACTTAACCCTCCTTAACCCTTTAATTCAACGATCAACCAGAAAATCATACAATAAGTCTAATTTTAAAATTAGTTTAAACAAAGATTCCATTAAATATTCATTCCTTCCAAAATACACTGTTGGTCATAAATGGTGGAATATTTATTTTTATCCCAATTTATTGAATGATTTTGACAATGATTTATTCCTAATAGATCTAGATAATAGTATACATTCTCAGATTTTAGTGAATGACAATTGGGGAGTGTTTGTTTTGCGTGACTGCTACAGCATGTGTGTGCTACTATGCTAATCAACTAGGGGACCTACGTCTTTAAGTCATAACTGACAGTAATAGGGATTAATGCCTCATAAAAGGGCACTTAGATAGCACATCAACACGGTTTTGATCCTGGGGGCTCACAGTAACGAGGCCATTGCTTAGCCAATAAATCATGACTGTACGCAGCGGGCGCTAGGGTACGTCGACGCCCCCACAAAAACAAAGAAAATGCAATAATTTTTCAATAATTCATTGCATTTTGCCCCGACCCCCAACATAACAAAAATCTTTTTTTTCCTGTTGGGGACTGGGGGAAAATGCAATGAATTATTGAAAAATTATTGCATTTTCTTTGTTTTTTGTTTTTGTGGGGGCGTCGACGTACCCTAGCGCCTGCTGCGTACAGTCATGATTCATTGGTTAAGCAATGGCCTCGTTACTGTGAGCCCTCAGGATCAAAACCATGTCGATGTGCTATATTAGTGACCTTTTATGAGGCATTAATCCCCATTACTGTCAGTTATGACTTAAGGACGTAGGTCCCCTAGTTGATTAGCATAGTAGCACACACATGCTTTAACAGGCACGCAAAACAAACACTCCCCAATTTTCATTCAATTAAATCTGAGAATGTATACTATTATCTAGATCTGTTAGGAATAAATCATTGTCAAAATCATTCAATAAATTGGGGTAAAAATAATTATTCCACCATTATGACCAACAGTGTACTTACAGACTGGAATTCTTTACCACCATCCATAGTTTACTTTCACAATCCTGACGTATTCAAGGTTAATGTGCAACAACATTTTCAATAGTATTATTTTATTATTTCACGCTAACACCCAGTCCGACTCGTTTTTACTCCTCCGGGAATGTTGAGCCGTATTATTTTCAGATTCAGATTCAGGCAAATTCATAACTTTCATTGATCTTATAACATTACTGCCAGCCAGGCACTTATACAAAGGAAAAGATACAATTATCATTAGGAAACTGGCACCAATTAGAAAGGATAAGGGGCAGGTGTCTATAAAAAGTGGGCACATATCACAGATGAAAAGGGGCGCATATTACAGAGTTAAAGGGGGTTCCTGTCGAATTTGAATAAGGGCACTCATCGGAAATGAAAAGAGGGCATACACATGTAATGAGGCACTTCTCAAAATATAAGGAACACCTCTTATATTTGAAAAGAGGCTATTATAAGAGATGAAGGGCACTCATTAGAGGTGGTAAGGGGCACTTCTTGTATTACAAAGGAAAATGGGCACTTGTCGAAGGAAAAGGGACAACTATGAGATTTTAATAGAGGCATCTATTAGTGTTGTAAGAAGGGGAATTTCTGAGAAGGGGATGTGGCTCTACTTAAAAAAGAATAGGGCAATTATCAGACTGAAAAAGGGCACTTATTAGAAAGAAAAAAGGGGCACGTGTCAAAATAAAATGGGTTACTTATCACAAGTGATAAGTGGCACACATCAAAAATAAAAAGGGGCACTTATCAGAAGGGGATGGGGCACTTATTACAAAACAAAAGGGCACTTGTTAATTAAAAATAAAATGGGCACCTGTCAGATTTGAACAGGGGCAATTATCAAATGCGGTAAGAGGCATTTACAGGAATTTGGTGCTTATTATGTTTAATTTAGCCATACATATGGGCATATCTACGTCTCCTTTTGAAAAAGAAAGTCTAGTAAGGGTGATGTTTACGATGATGAAAATGTAAATGCACTATATGAGTCCGTTTTAACTGACAATGTGGTGCTTGACGGTTAAATTAAACAGTCACTCAAACAGCAGCCACTACGACCCAACACTTCTTCTCCAGTCCCTTAATTAGGAAAAAGGGAGCCATCTTGAATGCCATATAGGCAAAAATCTTGGATTCCATCTTCAAACATGTAGCTACTAAAGTTATTGATTACATTTTTATATGTATAAACTCACATTTTTAGAAACGATGAAAGACATTTATTGTACATGTATGAGAAGTAACTCGTTTTAGGATTTGGGAATTATGATACCATTTTTGACGCCATCTTAGATCTGTATGATTCTTGTCTGCTACAGGCATTTAAACTGGTCTTAATGGATTAATAAATAAAAATAGAGTTATAACAGGTGTCAAAAACGACCTAGTGCAAAATGTAGGCCTATATCCCTTATCTTTGACATCCTATTCGAGGCCTGTGCCATGATTGTGCTCATCCATGAGCCTAGATTCTAGATCCCAGAAGGCTACATGGGCCGAAGCCCTACTTCTCTGAACCTATAGGCTATATCTAGACGTTTTTATCATAATCGTTGATCTTCAAGAAATCTCGGAGATACCAGTCTGGAAGAATGACGTAATCATCATCCTCTCGGCTTCCTAGAAGTTTGAATCTTCTGGCTTGAAGTCTCTTCTTGACGCCTGGTCCCTTCTTTACCTCGGGCAACTCCAGACGATGGACCATTCTGTACGGAAAATGACAAGGAACTGAAAATACAATAAACATTTCTAATTTCATTCCTTTGCTAATGCTATAGTCACATTACCCAAAAGTAGCCTGCTCGGCGCCCGATTGGCGAGTTTTTAGCCAATTTTGCCCGGCTACTCAGCGGCGGCCGCCCAGGCCCCGCTCGTTTTTTAGGCATCGCTCGGTCGCTCCTGAAGTTTTAGCGCGGAGTTAAAATTCAGGCGGCTCCTGCTCACTTTCACTCGCCGCCCAAACTACGCTCGATGACCGGGCGGTCGCCGCCCGGGCGCCGACCTAATCGAGCGTTCATCCTTGAGCGATTTAGGTCAAAAATCGAAGCCGCTAGGTCAAAGGCTGTCGAGCAGTCGCCGCCCGGTCGCCGCTGGGAGATGAGTCGGTCACTTGGCGGCGAGTCCAAAATCGGTCGGCAGCCTTTGACCTAGCGGCTTGGATTTTTGACCTAAATCGCTCGGCGGTCAACGCTCGATTAGTTCGGTGCCCGGGCGACAACGGCCGGGCACCGAGCGTATTTTGGAGCCCCACCGATCACTGGCCGGCCGCCGTACAATATCTTTAAAATCAGCCGGCGGCCGGTGGGAGACTGCTCGGGAATCGGTGTGTCACCGGTCGGTCACTACCGAGACACCGTGCGGAAATGCTCCGCGATTTCGCCCAGTTTTTACCTAAAATCGACCGGCGACCGACGGGAAATCGACAGGGTACCGCCCAGGCATCGCTGCATGGGGCTCTACAGCCTGCTCGACTTCTCCAAAAAATCACTGGGCGATGCCTAAATTACAGCGGCGACCGAGCAGGCTACTAATCGGTCGGTCGCCGCTCTGATTTGTGACCATAGCTTAAGAGGCCTTTTGACGGATCAAAGTAATTGTTTTGACCGTTTCTATCTATTTGTCTTTGTAAATAGAAAATTAATTTTAATCACATTCTGTTGCAATATGGCGGACAAGGTCACATCTCTTTCACCTTGCGGATTTTGGGCTCTGGGCAAATGTAGCCTGTAGGCCTAGTAAGTGTACTAACATCGTAGATTAAATTTGATTAGATTTGAGATTGACACTGACAAATAATTATATAGAACCATTGTTGCAAAATTGTTTCATGACATTGTAACACATGTATGTAAAGATGATGCTACTGTGATAGTAAAATGAATTTTACTTTGGATTATTGTCCTTGATCAAGTCTTTGATGTTAGCAAGGAGAGTGTTAAAGGTGTCCAAACACGCCTCTGGCTCCCAGAATCTCTGCAACAAAATAAATAAACAAAAATTAATGCCTGAGTAAACATATTATAGGTATTTTTTTTTTCTTCTAGAAGCATTTAACTTAGTAATATATATTTTTGGGGCTCAACGGGGGGGGGGGGGGGGTATGGAGCTTCTTCTTTTTTAAAACTCAAGACAACTTTGGGGTCAGGGAAGGGGGCCCGGGCACCCCGCCCATCCCCCTGCATCCGCCCCAGTAACCAAACGACTATGCATCCGTCGAATGGATGCATGATTTTAACCAAATCAGGACTTATCGTTTATGACGGGCCATACACGCCATAATTCTGTACAACAAGACAGCTATACAGCCATCGAATGGATGTATGGTTTTAATCAATCAGAACGCATGAAACTGAGAAAGCAAAAAATGTTTAATTTTAAATTAAATCTGACAGGGAAAAAAAAGATGACATTTTGAAAGTTGTAATCACTAAACGTATAGGCACTGCAAATTGACTGAATCGGATAATGTAAGTGTGACGTAGTGCAAGACAAGTTTTCAATTCGTTTAAACACACAAAATAACAAAAGTGTCACTTGTGCCACGGGAGAAGGCATTTAGGAGAAAAACAGAAATTAGTGATATCTATATACTAAAATAACAGGAGCTTTTCCATGACTAGGTCAAAATCCACTACCGGTAGTCCAATAGCCAAAATAAGATTTGGCGTAGATTTATTGATCCAATACATTTTATTATTGGTCCGATTCATTTCAAAATTTCGATATTTCATACACTTTCATACAAATGAACTTGTCATAAAGGTTGAACTGCACTTAAAGGGAGTGTAGCATGGCAAATATGACTTCTTTTGGACAACATTACTGCACATAAACGAATGAACTTCCACAGTTTTTCGACCTTTAATTTTTGTTTACAACTTCCTTATTAGTGATCCGATTTCACACAAATTTTGTTTTGCTCTGTTTCTATTGTTTTTTAAAGCAAATTATTTTTGGAGTGGACTTAGCCTTTAAATTTGAAAGATCAAAAAAGAGAAGTTTTGTTTACTCTGCCACTTGTCATCATTGGTGCTCGTTGTGGAAATTCGTCTGTCTTCATCAGTTCAATGGAAGAGAGAGTGGATTTCTCGTTCTCATAATCTCGCCATCCACAGAGAATCTCGGGAAGCCCAGCAATCACGGCCTGGGACCACCATTTGAGAGCAGTGTATCTGTATTTGGGAGAAAGAGAAATGAACTCCACAGCAAAGAATTGCAAGAAATCAATTCAAGAGCAACTTCAATTTCACTTTATTTCGCATTATTGCTTTCTAGCGCTGTAAATTTGGTTACATTACGAAATTAGTCTATATTGAAATCCTTAGCATGATTTTTAAACTGTTTTTGCGATCGTGTGAATGGATAGTCTACATACTTTTGACGTCACTCGAAATTACTACTACTACTACTACTACTACTACTACTACAAAGGACCATGATAACTAAAATACCTCCTAAAATTCCTCTCGGCTTGGGCTGAGTTGATATGATATCTGAGTTTGATATCGATGTAGTTTCGTGGAGGATGTTGGTCAGAGTCATCCCGTTCTGCATCGACTCCGCAACTAAACACAATCTTCTGATGTCCACATTGAGTCTTCATCACCGCAGAATAATAGGCGTTGTCATCTGAAGTGATATCTGGAGGTACTCCGTCAACTAAATTATTCAAATATAATTAATTGCTTAGGATATCATAATTTCTAAAAACTTTATTTTCAAACATTCTCAAACATTAGGCTAGAATGTAGACATGTTAGAGGCCTCAAGTTAAAACTCAATCTTAATTGGGTAAAGCTTTGACCAATAATAAAGTGCCCTTAGTATGAATGAAGTCGAAATTAAACATATCATGCGCTAAAAATATGGGTATCCAGTTGCCCCAAAAATGACGGTATCGAACGTCATAGCACTCCTCTCACCATTATCATGATTATCTTGCTAATGTAGTTTGTTTGTCTGAAGCGGACTTTCAAAACTATGTTTTTAAATCATGATACTCATATACCTAACTCAGTTTATACAGAGTACGACAGAATAATAAAGCGAGAGAAGGGGTGGGGGGGGGGGGGGGGGGTTAAAGGGGAAGATTGGAGAGATGGGGGAAGGAGATCGAGAGTAAGAAAGAGAGACAGAGAGAGAGAGAGATATATATATATATAGAGATAAGAGAGAGAGAGAGGAGAGGGGTGGATGTGACATAGAGAGACAGATTTTGAAAGAGTAGGAGATAGAGAGAATGCAAGTAGGGGGAGAGAGAGATAGGGTGGAAGAGAGAGAGAGAGTGGAAGAGAAAGAGAGGGGGTTTCGAAGAGGGAGAGAGAGAGACCGCGAAAAATAGAGAGTGGGAAGGAAAGGGAGAGAGAGAGAGAGCATTAGAAACACCTTACCCAGGGTCACGTGTCTCTTAAAATTCTTCAAGCAGTATTCTGTCTCATTGGAAGCAGTTGTCTTATCGGCGTCTTTCATCCATTCAATATAATACGTGCCATTACAAAGAGTTACAAGGACTTCCATACTGTAAATGCTCTCGATAGCACGAAGCAGACGACAGAATACTCCACGCTTTCCTACGAAATCGATGTCGAGTCTATGTTACGAAAACAAAATAGAAGAACAAGAATACTCGGCCGAATTAAATATATCTAAAATATCAAAGACGGAAGCAGGGGAGGAAAGGATGGGCAAAGGGAGGAAGAGGGTAATCAAGAACGCAGCCAGAGTATTGTTACATGCATGCATGCATGTCTTTAAAAAAAATCGGAGACACAGGGAGACAGTGAGTGAGAGAGGGAGAGAGAGAGAGAGAGAGAGAGAGAGAAGGGGGGAGAGAGAGAGAGAGAGAGCGAGAGAGAGAGAGAGAGAGAGATGTATATATATATATATATTCAAACAGCCGTATTTCCATAACTTGCGCAAGTGCTCGGATTTATATAACCTTTTTTTAAACCTCAACTCTCACTAAAACTTTCTATTTTTCAGCGCTCACTATCATCCCTGATATGATTAGCTATGTAGTCTAACAGAGAGAGAGGAGGGGGGGGGGGGGGGGAGAGAGAGAGGGGGAGAGTGAAAGAGAGAGACACGCAGAGACAGACATAGACATTGAGAGATATAAAGACAAAAAGACAAGGGTACACGTATACAGGCGCGGATCCAGGATTTCTTAGGGGGGGGGGGGGGCCCAAATTTGAAATTTTGCAAACAAAATATTGGTACGTAATGGTGACCAGCAGTGACGTAATGGGGGGGGGGATGGGTGCGAGTTTCCCCCACTCTCCTCCGCGAAGCGCGGAAGCTTTTACGTTTCATTAAATCATTAGAGAAAGAAGACGATTCGTTGTACCGTTTTCGACTCTTAATCCTCGTCTAAATTCAGTTTCCCCCTCCCGCGTGAAGCGCGGGAGCTTTTACATTTCATTAAATCATTAGAGAAAGAAGACGATTCGTTGTACCGTTCTCGACTATTAATCCTTGTCTAAATTCAGTTCCCCCCCCCCCTCCCGCGCGAAGCGCGGAAGCTTCGACGTTTCATTAAATTATTAGAGAAAAAAGACGATTCGTTCCCGTTCACAAAAATAATCCTCGTCTGAATTCTGTTTCACCCTCCCGCGCGAAACGCGGATGCTTTTACGTTTCATTAAATCATTAGAGAAAGAAGACGATTCGTTGTACCGTTCCCAAAATAATCCTCATCCAAAGTCTGTTTTCCCCCTCCCGCGCGAAGCGCGAAAGCTTTTACATTTCATTAAATCATTAGAGAAAGAAGACGATTCGTTGTACCGTTCTCGACTCTTAATCCTTGTCTAAATTCAGTTCCCCCCCTCCCGCGCGAAGCGCGGAAGCTTTTACGTTTCATTAACTCATTAGAGAAAGAAGACGATTCGTTGTACCGTTCCCAAAATAATCCTCATCCAAAGTCTGTTTTCCCCCTCCCGCGCGAAGCGCGAAAGCTTTTACATTTCATTAAATCATTAGAGAAAGAAGACGATTCGTTGTACCGTTCTCGACTCTTAATCCTTGTCTAAATTCAGTTCTCCCCCTCTCCCGCGCGAAGCGCGTAAGCTTCGACGTTTCATTAAATTATTAGAGAAAGAAGACGATGCGTTCCCGTTCACAAAAATAATCCTCGTCCGAATTCTGTTTCCCCCCTCTCGCGCGAAGCGCGGAAGTTTTTACGTTTCATTAAATCATTAGAGAAAGAAGACGATTCGTTGTACCGTTCCCAAAATAATCCTCATCTGAAGTCTGTTTCGCCCCTCCCGCGCGAAGCGCGAAAGCTTTTACATTTCATTAAATCATCAGAGAAAGAAGACGATTCGTTGTACCGTTCTCGACTATTAATCCTTGTCTAAATTCAGTTCCCCCCCCCCCTCCCGCGCGAAGCGCGGAAGCTTCGACGTATCATTAAATCATTAGAGAAAGAAGACGATTCGTTGTACCGTTCTCGAAAATAATCCTCGTCTGAATTTAGCTTCCCCCTCCTCCCGCGCGAAGCGCGGAAGCTTTTACGTTTCATTAAATCATTAGAGCAAGAAGATGATTTGTTGTACCGTTCTCGACTCTTTTTTTTCAGCGCTCACTATCATCCCTGATATGATTAGCTACGTAGTCTAACAGAGAGAGAGAGAGAGAGGGGGGGGGGGGAGAGAGAGAGGGGGAGAGTGAAAGAGAGAGACACGCAGAGACAGACATAGACATTGAGAGATATAAAGACATAAAGACAAGGGTACACGTATACAGGCGCGGATCCAGGATTTCTTAGGGGGGGGGGGCCCAAATTTGAAATTTTGCAAACAAAATATTGGTACGTAATGGTGACCAGCAGTGACGTAATGGGGGGGGGATGGGTGCGAGTTTCCCCCACTCTCCTCCGCGAAGCGCGGAAGCTTTTACGTTTCATTAAATCATTAGAGAAAGTACCGTTTTCGACTCTTAATCCTCGTCTAAATTCAGTTTCCCCCTCCCGCGTGAAGCGCGGGAGCTTTTACATTTCATTAAATCATTAGAGAAAGAAGACGATTCGTTGTACCGTTCTCGACTATTAATCCTTGTCTAAATTCAGTTCCCCCCCCCCCCCCTCCCGCGCGAAGCGCGGAAGCTTCGACGTTTCATTAAATTATTAGAGAAAGAAGACGATTCGTTCCCGTTCACAAAAATAATCCTCGTCTGAATTCTGTTTCACCCTCCCGCGCGAAACGCGGATGCTTTTACGTTTCATTAAATCATTAGAGAAAGAAGACGATTCGTTGTACCGTTCCCAAAATAATCCTCATCCAAAGTCTGTTTTCCCCCTCCCGCGCGAAGCGCGAAAGCTTTTACATTTCATTAAATCATTAGAGAAAGAAGACGATTCGTTGTACCGTTCTCGACTCTTAATCCTTGTCTAAATTCAGTTCTCCCCCTCTCCCGCGCGAAGCGCGTAAGCTTCGACGTTTCATTAAATTATTAGAGAAAGAAGACGATGCGTTCCCGTTCACAAAAATAATCCTCGTCCGAATTCTGTTTCCCCCCTCTCGCGCGAAGCGCGAAAGTTTTACGTTTCATTAAATCATTAGAGAAAGAAGACGATTCGTTGTACCGTTCCCAAAATAATCCTCATCCAAAGTCTGTTTTCCCCCTCCCGCGCGAAGCGCGAAAGCTTTTACATTTCATTAAATCATTAGAGAAAGAAGACGATTCGTTGTACCGTTCTCGACTCTTAATCCTTGTCTAAATTCAGTTCTCCCCCTCTCCCGCGCGAAGCGCGTAAGCTTCGACGTTTCATTAAATTATTAGAGAAAGAAGACGATGCGTTCCCGTTCACAAAAATAATCCTCGTCCGAATTCTGTTTCCCCCCTCTCACGCTAAGCGCGAAAGTTTTTACGTTTCATTAAATCATTAGAGAAAGAAGACGATTCGTTGTACCGTTCCCAAAATAATCCTCATCTGAAGTCTGTTTCGCCCCTCCCGCGCGAAGCGCGAAAGCTTTTACATTTCATTAAATCATCAGAGAAAGAAGACGATTCGTTGAACCGTTCTCGACTCTTAATCCTTGTCTAAATTCAGTTCCCCCCCTCCCGCGCGAAGCGCGGAAGCTTTTACGTTTCATTAAATCATTAGAGAAAGAAGACGATTCGTTGTACCGTTCCCAAAATAATCCTCATCCAAAGTCTGTTTTCCCCCTCCCGCGCGAAGCGCGAAAGCTTTTACATTTCATTAAATCATTAGAGAAAGAAGACGATTCGTTGTACCGTTCTCGACTCTTAATCCTTGTCTAAATTCAGTTCTCCCCCTCTCCCGCGCGAAGCGCGTAAGCTTCGACGTTTCATTAAATTATTAGAGAAAGAAGACGATGCGTTCCCGTTCACAAAAATAATCCTCGTCCGAATTCTGTTTCCCCCCTCTCGCGCGAAGCGCGAAAGTTTTTACGTTTCATTAAATCATTAGAGAAAGAAGACGATTCGTTGTACCGTTCCCAAAATAATCCTCATCCAAAGTCTGTTTTCCCCCTCCCGCGCGAAGCGCGAAAGCTTTTACATTTCATTAAATCATTAGAGAAAGAAGACGATTCGTTGTACCGTTCTCGACTCTTAATCCTTGTCTAAATTCAGTTCTCCCCCTCTCCCGCGCGAAGCGCGTAAGCTTCGACGTTTCATTAAATTATTAGAGAAAGAAGACGATGCGTTCCCGTTCACAAAAATAATCCTCGTCCGAATTCTGTTTCCCCCCTCTCACGCTAAGCGCGAAAGTTTTTACGTTTCATTAAATCATTAGAGAAAGAAGACGATTCGTTGTACCGTTCCCAAAATAATCCTCATCTGAAGTCTGTTTCGCCCCTCCCGCGCGAAGCGCGAAAGCTTTTACATTTCATTAAATCATCAGAGAAAGAAGACGATTCGTTGTACCGTTCTCGACTATTAATCCTTGTCTAAATTCAGTTCCCCCCCCCCTCCCGCGCGAAGCGCGGAAGCTTCGACGTATCATTAAATCATTAGAGAAAGAAGACGATTCGTTGTACCGTTCTCGACTCTTAATCCTTATCTAAATTCAGTTCCCCCCCTCCCGCGCGAAGCGCGGAAGCTTTTACGTTTCATTAACTCATTAGAGAAAGAAGACGATTCGTTGTACCGTTCCCAAAATAATCCTCATCCAAAGTCTGTTTTCCCCCTCCCGCGCGAAGCGCGAAAGCTTTTACATTTCATTAAATCATTAGAGAAAGAAGACGATTCGTTGTACCGTTCTCGACTCTTAATCCTTGTCTAAATTCAGTTCTCCCCCTCTCCCGCGCAAAGCGCGTAAGCTTCGACGTTTCATTAAATTATTAGAGAAAGAAGACGATGCGTTCCCGTTCACAAAAATAATCCTCGTCCGAATTCTGTTTCCCCCCTCTCGCGCGAAGCGCGGAAGTTTTTACGTTTCATTAAATCATTAGAGAAAGAAGACGATTCGTTGTACCGTTCCCAAAATAATCCTCATCTGAAGTCTGTTTCGCCCCTCCCGCGCGAAGCGCGAAAGCTTTTACATTTCATTAAATCATCAGAGAAAGAAGACGATTCGTTGTACCGTTCTCGACTATTAATCCTTGTCTAAATTCAGTTCCCCCCCCCCCCTCCCGCGCGAAGCGCGGAAGCTTCGACGTATCATTAAATCATTAGAGAAAGAAGACGATTCGTTGTACCGTTCTCGAAAATAATCCTCGTCTGAATTTAGCTTCCCCCTCCTCCCGCGCAAAGCGCGGAAGCTTTTACGTTTCATTAAATCATTAGAGCAAGAAGATGATTTTGTTGTACCGTTCTCGACTCTTTTTTTTCAGCGCTCACTATCATCCCTGATATGATTAGCTACGTAGTCTAACAGAGAGAGAGAGAGAGAGGGGGGGGGAGAGAGAGAGGGGGAGAGTGAAAGAGAGAGACACGCAGAGACAGACATAGACATTGAGAGATATAAAGGCATAAAGACAAGGGTACACGTATACAGGCGCGGATCCAGGATTTCTTAGGGGGGGGCCCAAATTTGAAATTTTGCAAACAAAATATTGGTACGTAATGGTGACCAGCAGTGACGTAATGGGGGGGGGGGGATGGGTGCGAGTTTCCCCCACTCTCCTCCGCGAAGCGCGGAAGCTTTTACGTTTCATTAAATCATTAGAGAAAGTACCGTTTTCGACTCTTAATCCTCGTCTAAATTCAGTTTCCCCCTCCCGCGTGAAGCGCGGGAGCTTTTACATTTCATTAAATCATTAGAGAAAGAAGACGATTCGTTGTACCGTTCTCGACTATTAATCCTTGTCTAAATTCAGTTCCCCCCCCCCCCTCCCGCGCGAAGCGCGGAAGCTTCGACGTTTCATTAAATTATTAGAGAAAGAAGACGATTCGTTCCCGTTCACAAAAATAATCCTCGTCTGAATTCTGTTTCACCCTCCCGCGCGAAACGCGGATGCTTTTACGTTTCATTAATTCATTAGAGAAAGAAGACGATTCGTTGTACCGTTCCCAAAATAATCCTCATCCAAAGTCTGTATTCCCCCTCCCGCGCGAAGCGCGAAAGCTTTTACATTTCATTAATTCATTAGAGAAAGAAGACGATTCGTTGTACCGTTCTCGACTCTTAATCCTTGTCTAAATTCAGTTCCCCCCCCTCCCGCGCGAAGCGCGGAAGCTTTTACGTTTCATTAAATCATTAGAGAAAGAAGACGATTCGTTGTACCGTTCCCAAAATAATCCTCATCCAAAGTCTGTTTTCCCCCTCCCGCGCGAAGCGCGAAAGCTTTTACATTTCATTAAATCATTAGAGAAAGAAGACGATTCGTTGTACCGTTCTCGACTCTTAATCCTTGTCTAAATTCAGTTCTCCCCCTCTCCCGCGCGAAGCGCGTAAGCTTCGACGTTTCATTAAATTATTAGAGAAAGAAGACGATGCGTTCCCGTTCACAAAAATAATCCTCGTCCGAATTCTGTTTCCCCCCTCTCACGCTAAGCGCGAAAGTTTTTACGTTTCATTAAATCATTAGAGAAAGAAGACGATTCGTTGTACCGTTCCCAAAATAATCCTCATCTGAAGTCTGTTTCGCCCCTCCCGCGCGAAGCGCGAAAGCTTTTACATTTCATTAAATCATCAGAGAAAGAAGACGATTCGTTGTACCGTTCTCGACTATTAATCCTTGTCTAAATTCAGTTCCCCCCCCCCTCCCGCGCAAAGCGCGGAAGCTTCGACGTATCATTAAATCATTAGAGAAAGAAGACGATTCGTTGTACCGTTCTCGAAAATAATCCTCGTCTGAATTTAGCTTCCCCCTCCTCCCGCGCGAAGCGCGGAAGCTTTTACGTTTCATTAAATCATTAGAGCAAGAAGATGATTTGTTGTACCGTTCTCGACTCTTAATCCTTGTCTCAATCCCCCCCCCCTCTTGGGCGAAGCGCGGAAGCTTTAACATTTCATTAAATCATTAGTGAAAGAAAACTATTCGTTGTACCGTTCTCGACTCTTAATCCTTTTCTAAATTCAGTTTTCCCCCCTCCTCCCGCGCGAAGCGCGGAAGCTTTGACGTTTCATTAAACTATTAGAGAAAGAAGACGATTCGTTGTACTGTTCTCGAAAATACTCCTCGTCTGAATTTAGTTTCCCCCCTCCCTCCCGCGCGAAGCGCGGAAGCTTTTAAGTTTCATTAAATCATTAGAGGAAAAAGATGATTCGTTGTACCGTCAACGACTCTTAATCCTTGTCTAAATTCAGTTTCCCATCTCCCCCGCGAAGCGCGGAAGCTTTTACGTTTCATTAAATCATTAGAGAAAGAAGATGATTAATTGTACCGTTATCGACTCTTAATCCTTGTCTGAATTTCAAAAAAATTCTTTGTCTACTCCCTTTTCTTCCTACGTCCTCTTCCTTTTCTCTCCTCTCTTTTTTCTCTTTTTTCGAGGGGACCACACCCAACGCCCCACCCCCCCCCCCCCCGAGGCTACGCGCCTGCGGTCAGGTAATCATTTGTTGATACCTTGTTTGCCCCCGGAAGGCAATAATTTACGGTCAGATTAGCATTCAGGGGTCCGCCTTAGGGCCCTAGGTGGGGTCCAGGGGGCAGAGCCCCGGAAGTTCAGGGGTTTTAGGCATTTAATTATGGTCAGATGAGCATGATAATTTTGATACCTAATTGTGACACTGGCAGGTAACTAATTGGCGTGGGGTTCAGGGGGCGGAGCCCCGGAAGCTCAAGGGTTTTAGGCACTCAATTACGGTCAGATGAGTATCAAGGGTCCCGCCTTAGGGCCCCTGGTTGGGTCCAGGGGGCAGAGCCCCCGGAAGCTCAGGAGTTTTAGGCGTTTAATTACGGTCAGATGAGCAGTTTTTGATACCTTATTATTTTGTGACACTGGCAGGACACTATTTGGCGTGGGGTTCAGGGGGCGGAGCCCCGGAAGCTCAAGGGTTTTAGGCATTAAATTACCGTCAGATGAGCATCTAAGGGCCCGCCTTAGGGCCTTAGGTGGAATCCAGGGGGCAGAGCCCTCGGGGTTTTAGGCATGTTATCACTGTCAGATGAGCATATTTTGATACCTCATTATTTTGTGACACTGGCAGTTAACAATTTTTTTCTTTCTTGCTCTCTTTCTTTCTATTTCTCTTTAATATACTTTTTCAAAAAAAGTGGGGGGGGGGGGAGGGGGGCTCGAGGCTTCCGATCCCCGCCGTTCCGCGGGCCCTAACATGTAGGCATCTCAAGAAGCATTTTCTTGCCTGGCTGTAAATTTAGGAATTTGTCATTTTCCAACAAACTCATAAAAAAAGTATAATTTACTTAAAAGTGAGGAAAAATCTCTGAAAATTATGTCATTTCAGCATTATTTGTAAACCACCGTTATGGAATTAGAAATAAACCACGTTTGAATTTTATTTACCCCCCCCCCCCCCCCCCCCCCCCGATTCACAACTTGTTGGCGAGAAAATTGCAACTGATATCCCCCTTCTTTTCTTTTCTTCTTCCTCTTTTTTCCTTCCCTTTATCTCCTATTTTCCTATTTTTCTTTCCCTTTCCTTCCTTCTCTTTTATTTTTTGATTGGGGGGGGGGGGGAGGTAACAGCCTGGGAGGCAAGGCCCTTCGATCTCCTTCTTTTCTTCTTCCTCTTCTTTCTTTCCCTTTCTGTCCTCTTTCCTTTCCCTTCTTTTCCTTCTCTCTCTCTTTTTTTTTTTTTTTTTCCGGGGGGGGGGGGGGGGGCCAAGGCCCGCTCGGCCCCCCCTGGATCCGCGCCTGCACGTATACTTCTTTTTGAAAGCACCCCCTATCTCTGGGTGAAAAGTCAAATACACCCCCTTTTTGGGCCGAATTTTGTCCTGGAGATTTTGGAACCGCGCATGTGTTTCCTTCGACCCCCGGAGTAGGGGTGGGTGGGAGAGACATAGAGAGAGAGAGAGAGAGAGAGAGAGAGAGAGGCAGATAGGAAGAGAGAGAGAGAGAGAGAGAGAAAGAGAGAGAGACAGAGACAGACAGAGAGACAACAAAACTAATACAAATATGAAACTACAGAAAGAAATGAATAAAAAGCGAGTGAAGAATAAAAAGGGCAGATAAAACGATTAACAGCCAAGAAGAAGAGCTGAACATTAAACAAAGACTGCTCTATACCTTATAGCTTTGCTATTTTCTGATGTCTTGAGGATGTCATGTCCCACTAGCTCTCCTTGATGATCACGCATCCATTCCAACAACGACGTCATCGACGACGGCTGTTCACCTTGCCCCGATATCAAACTAGCTTGTCCGTCGTAATCATCGATTCCTTCGAGGAGGTTCATGCTACGGACATCATCATCGGGCTCGACGAAGATACGCCTCATTCGGTGATCGTCTCGGTACACGGCGTCATTATCTACAGAGAAGTTACCAAGTACCTGATGAGAATGAAAATGACTTGGCATACTCTGTGAAGCCATCTTATCGCCCAAGCCAACTTCCAATCTGATTAAAGTCGAACACTAACTGTAAAAAATCCACGAAGAGATACAAAGATTGTCTTTTTGTATGTTGAAGAAAATCAATGATCTGTTTTCTTACATCAGTAAGAACAGAATATCAGTGTAGGTTATGTTCTCGTTGGCTGTACTAAAATATAAGTCACTTTCACTAAAAGCGTTGTAAAAACGTTTTACTGACATATAGGCGTTTAAAGGATCTGTTTTGTTTGATTATTTTGGAGTGCGTCAGTCATGGAGTGATATAAAACGACTGGTGAATTACGTCTTACTGGGAATTACCCGCTTGCCTGTGCTTATTTAGGGTGTTTCAGACAGAGGTCTACGAACTTTTCTGTTATATGCCCCTTATGATGCAATGTTGGTAGCCGATGAAAGTCGATTGCGCAACACACCTTTGTCGAAATGGTTAGCTCATTTACGTTTCAAAATGTATGGGTAGTAAGATTCTACATGAATTGCTTATGACAATGGTATTTGATCCCTTCCGAATCATTCTTCTAGTTTAAAATGGTGCTTCTATATTTCTATTCTATATCGACATTCATCTCTAAAAAGGTTGGCTATCTTTCTTCAATACAACAGGGCCGGGCCCAAGTAATCTAGCCGAAAGATAACACTTGTCTGCCCAGTCACCTATATATGAGTTTGAAGCATGTATTAATAATATTGCATCTTACAAGAGGCTGAATCACTCGAATTATTCTCGTTTTCAGGCAAGGAGGGAGGGGGGGGTGGAGGAGGAGGAGGGAGAGGGAGTGGGAGGACGAAGGGGAGAGGCTGGTGTTACAACCCTCCTTCCGGATATTGGGGGGGGGGACCCGGAAGAGGGCAATATGGCAAATATTGCCAGCTCTGGTTTCGTATTCGGAGGAACGTGCAAAATACGACTTTTTATTTTACAGTTAAAATGCCTTGTATGGGTAACAATATACTTTGTACATCGTTAGTGACCCTGCATGGTATAGTAACATAAACAAGTCAGATCAAAAGAAGTTGACAATTATTCAGAGCAAAATGGTGAGATTCATCAACTGTTCTGGTCCAAGAACTCAATGTTGGCTACAGCGAAATTCCTAAAGCTGGTTTTCTTGAAGTCATCAACCGGTCGAATCATTATATTCGATCCAACTTCGTTCTTGCTACTGACTTACATGATTATAATACAAGAAATAGCCGATCCAATTTTAATTTACCAGAAAGAGTAGGTAGTATTGGGAATTTGTTTTATTACAATGCCATAAAACATTGAAATTCTCTTCCTAATAAAATATAAAGGAAATAGAAAACTTTGCTCATTTTAAGAGGAAATTAACACTTGAGAGTCAGAGAAGAGAAACGAATGACATGTGATTTGATTGAAATTGTTATTCTTCTGCCGGTTCATACTTTTTCATTTTGTATATACTTACGTTTTTGTATGTTATAGAAATTCTACATCTTCTTGTACTTATTATCATTTCTATCATCCGTTTACTGTTGTTATTTTTTATTATCATCATCATTATCTTCAATCAGACTTTTTCGTATCTGTCTGTAAATATTACTATTCTAACTTATTAATGTTGTGCATGTCTGTCGGAGACCCCACTGGAAATAAGCTCTCGAGCTTTCGTGGGTTATCCTGTTCAAGCTTACTTAATTTGATATGTTATTCTTGTATATATTGTTGTATGTTGGAAGCTTGGCGAATAAAAATCAATCAATCAATGGTGAAAATTGCACGCCTGGAGAATGATAATAATTGATTATCAGTTGATTACTGTATGTTTATTGCTAAAGTCTATTTAATTTTCATAGATAAAGCGACCATCATCCTGTATTATGAATAGCGACCCTAATTCTATATTATGAATAGCGACCCTCATTTCGTATTATCAATAACGACGACCCTGATTTCGTATTTTGAACACTGACCCCCTTCTCCTATTATGAATAGCAACCCTCATTTTGTATATGAATAGCGACCCTCTACTCCTATTATGAATGGCGACCCTCTTCTCGTGTTATGAATAGAGACCATCATTTCGTATTTTGAATAGCAACCCTCATTTCGTATTATGAATAGCCACCCTCATTTCGTATAGCGACGCTCTTCTCCGATTATGGAATAGCAACCCTCATTTCGTATTATGAAAAGTGACCCTCATTTCGTATTGAATAGCAATTAAAGGGGCACGTCCCCCCCCCCCCCCCCCCCCCCCAGTGTAGTTATCGGAACATGCCATCTGCGTTAGAGCCGTATTTCATATACTTACAAAATAAAACATACATGAAAATGATAAACAATATAACACTTTCATTCCATTTAGAGCAAAATTTAATATTGTTATTGTATTGCATTAACTTGGTATATCAACTAGGCAAACACAGATTGTTTAACTTGAAGATATAATTATATGGCATATTCATAACAACACCAAGTAGATAGATATTTAGATACAGTCGAATTTATTTCAGTCATCATAAAAAAACATTTAGATAAAATAACATACATTATATACCTCACTTAAGTAATCCAGCCATCTGATTGGTCGAAATTGCATTCATAAACTTCAACTGTTCCTGTAAAATTCCCGGTAACCATGCTTAAAACATTTAATATTTTTAATAACCATGGTTATTAAAAAAATAGGTCAGTCTCCATGGTTACCCCATAGGTTTACATGTTAAAAAATGGTTTGAGCGATGGGATACCGTATGTGTGCGAATAATTGGTCGGTAATTTCAATACAATTGAATCTCGATCGATCTTACCGACAATTTTATCTTGCATTGTTGACATGAAGACGAAAATAAACTTCCAAAAACAAAAAAACAACATCTGCCGATAGATCTTGATCTAAGTTCGTGCCAATATGCATTGCAAAAGTAAAAGAAGAGTCCGTATATGGAGCTTTTGCGAAGCATTCATCACACGCGAAGCCGGTTTCAATCCATTTTAATGTATATATCGTACAAAACTGCCAAGCATGTTAAAAGCGCGATGGCCGAAAGGTCTGAGGCGCTGACTTTAGATATATTACCTTTTGTACGCAAGAGTTCGAATCTCATCTTCGACCAAAAAAAAAAGTATTTTTTATTTTTTATTTTTTAGTCTATTTTTTTTTCGGCATATAAAAGTATTAATGACTGCTTTAATATTCGAGAAATAGTTGTTTTTATACGCTCTCGGGAAGGTTACAATTGGGCTATTCCCCTCGGCACGCCTCGGGTAATAGCACAATTCTAACCTTCCCTTGAGCGTATAAAAACAACTATTTCTCTCAAAGCAGTCATTAATACTATATTACAAAGATAATCATACAACATATATATTAATTACTTTTTTTTATTTATTTTTTATTATGTTTAAATGTAAATTGATGTAAATATATATATATGAAATGTGAAATACGTGAAATAAAACACCTTGGACAATACAAACAAATACAACATATACATCATAAGGTTATCTGGACAAAATATTGGGATAAGTGGGTATTCATGAGAATGAGACAGCCACATCCACAAACACTGAAGCTGAAATGAAAATATGAAATTAGGATAAGATGAGAGTATAACAGGACCATATTGAAAATTCACAGCATATTAAAGGTACTATGTCCCATTTGCAGGCCCAAAAAATGAAAAAGTTAAATTCCAACTGCATTCGAAAGATAATACTAATTTAGAACTTCCCTAAAAAAGGTGGGGCTTGAAAATGTCTTCAAGTGGGAAAATAACGACTATTAGTTGTCAAATTGACTTTAGGGCTATAGAGCCCAAAAGTAATAGTCATGATTTTCAGACAATTGTACCGAATGGTCATACGTTTTATGCTGCGCAAAGATTCAATCAGTTTAATCTTGGCTATCACAAGAAGTGGGTTATTGATGTAGACAAATGCTCATGTACCCTTTACAACTCTTTTCATGTATGTTATTACCAAAGAAGAAAAAAAGCCAGTCAGTAACTCAAGAGTGTCTGACAGTAAAGTCTAGCAAGTAAACGGGTTTCCTTGCATAATTTGAATATGAGGACACTGCTAACGATTAAATTTCACAGATAGGACATTACATGACATATTCATAATTCATGCAAAGTTCTACAGCATTTGGGGTTGGCTGCAAAAGGGACATAGTACCTTTAATATATTAAGCATAGATACTCATAAAACAAAAACAATAACAAATTTAATACATTGACAAAGACAAACAAAATAAAAACCTGATCAAACATTACTGATATCTACTATATCTCTTTAAAGGCCCACTACACTACTTGTAGCTACTTGCGCCCTCTATATAACAAACCATGCCTAATCGGTGACCATTGGTCCCCCATGATCCTCTTTTTCTTATGTTAACTGAGAGCTGAGTTGATGAGATAACCACCTGTCCAGTGACCTTGCAGGGCAGTCTAATCCCTCCTGTAAACTATGGCAGATACGCTTTAAACAAAATATTTGTTGATGGACTAGATTTAATATATGGTAAAGTGTTCCAGATTTTCCCTTTGTATTACAATTTTTAGCTAGTGAGATGTATATTTTGGGCAAATGGAAGTTTGAAGATCCACATGTATTATAGGAATGTATAATAATAATAATAATAGCCTAATGGTCCACTCCAAATTTTATTAAACCGAAACGGAAATTCTTTTTGCCCAATTGATCGTGAGCCCGGCAGCCACTGAGCAGCGCCAGATCGACATTATAACAAACAAAATCTGAAATACTGTTTGGTATATAGTTTTTAAAACATAAGTACATAAAAATTGCAATATAATCAGACAAATCAACATATTCAGGTTATTTAGTAACGGCTTTGTATGGGCAAGATAATTGGCATGCAAAATGATTCTCACTGCCCTTTTTTGTAATCTACATTGCATATGTAGCCGAGGAATTCCAGGCAAGATTACAGTATTGAAAAGGAGGTGGAATAATAGAATTATAGATCATTTTGAGTATGTTTTGTGGAAAATGCTTTAACTTGTTCAGAATACCTATACTTTTGAAACTTTTCTTGCAGATGACATCAATATGCTCATTCAAGGATAACTTACTATCAATAGTCACACCCAAATTTGTTAAAGAAGAACAATCAATAATGTTATCATTCAACGAAACAACTAAATTGTTATAATCAATCGACCCGTTTGAAGAAAAAATCATGTAATAGGTTTTATTTATGTTTAGAATTAACTGATTTGAAAATAGCCATGAATTAATTTGGAATATTTCACGATTGAAATCAATAATCAAATTTCAATATTAAAATCGCTCAAGAACATACTGGTGTCATCTGCAAATAATATTTATTGAAGTATGTGAGATGTGTTACAAATATCATTCATAAAAATAAGAAACAAAAGAGGGCCAAGTATGGATCCCTGGGGCACTCCACATCTGATCACCTTTGAATTAGATTCATGATTATCAACAAACACATACTGCTTACAATTAGCCAGATAAATTTTTAAAAGATCTAAAAGAACACCACGAATACCATAATCTTTCATTTATATAACAGAATTGAATGATCTAAGGTATCGAAAGCTTTACTCAGATCAAGAAATAATCCAATCCAATTTTTCTTTTTATCAAGTGCATTACAAACTTTACAATCAAAATCAACTAAAGCAGAAGATGTGGAGTACCCAGGGCGGAAACTGTACTGACTATTGGATATGATGTTGCAGTGATCAGGTAATTTAAACAATCGATTATAAAAACACTTTTCATAGATCTTAGAGAATACAGGAAACACAGAAATAGGTCTATAGTTATTAGTATTTACAGTAGAACCACTTTAAAAATACAGGTACCACTTGTATCACAGCGATTTTTACATTATCTGGAAAGATTCCTGACAACATAGAAGAAATGAAAATATTGCACAATGGAAAACAAATAATGTGGACGACTCTTTTTACTATAGAAATATTTATCTCATCGAAACCAGAACTCGATCGATTCTTAAGATTACATACAATATCAATTATTTCTTTTGGAGTTATTGGCATAAAAAAGCTGATTGATCATTTCTTTCTAAATATTGCACATAATTACACGTAGAGTTGGTATGAGTATCTTGGATATTTTGCGTTAAAGACGGACCAATATCGATTTTTTTTAAATCGTTGAATTCACTGGCAATGTCATTATTATCATTGATGGATCAATAATCTACAATAATTTTTTTCAACATTTGTCTTTTTTGAGAATTTGCATATGGCCTTATTAATTAAGTTCCATGTTTTCTTCATGTCAAATTGCACCTGTAACAATTTTGATGATAGTATTCATTCTGAATTTTAACATTTTTATCATTACATTAATTTCTATACAATTTATAAGAATTAGGATTTTTTGGAGTTGGACAATTTATGTATTTTTTATATAAGGGGTATTTCTTCTTGCACAATTTACGTAAAACATCATTAAACCACAACTTGTCTTTTCTGGGCTTATAAGGTTTCTGAACCTTCGGAAAACAATCATTATATAGACTTGAATTGATTTAAAACACAATTATAGATAATGTTTGGAATTCTTCAAATTGCCAACATACGGCTTTAAAGGTAAAGACCCGTATTGAAACGCCCCAATTTCAAAAAATGAAATGGAAGCTCTCATTACCAATCATGTGAAAGAATATGTTTTGACTAATACATGATGATAAAAAATTTGCCGGGAAACCGCCTACTAATTCATATATTTGGTAAATTTGTTTCTCTCATGGTCTGTGAGAGATATAGGGTAGTCCCATATACATCTTTCTGTGTATAGTGCTTGTAACTTTGCGAAGAATGGGCTAAATTTCTTATCATTTTGATGATTCCAAAACCTTGCAGATGCTAGATGCTAGATGATCAACCTTTTCTGATGGATTCCACAACGTTTCTTTCAAAATGCAATCGCATGACCATAACTGGTCTTTACCTTTAAGCTTTTCGATGAATGCTTGTATATCATTTTCACATATATCACATTTCACACTGGGTGAATATACTTTGTTATTGATTATTCTATCACGAATGCAATACACTGTACAGGTACAATACAAAAATGGTAATGAACACCTCAAGTTCATTCTGCATTTTCTAAACAAGAACTTGGAATCACACAATAGTGGATACAATTATCAATTTTTTCCTGTGACTCAACTTCTCTTTAAAGAATGATTACTGGTTTCCATAGAATTAGAATAGAATAGAATAGAATAGAATTTTATTGACTCTTTGACCCCCTCTCGGGGTATGAGAGTACAAACAAACATAAAAGTATAAATATCAATGCATGACTTATGAATTCAATTCTCATACATTATAGATAATGACACAAAGATACAAACGATAAGGTATATAGTGTATGAAAGTACAAACATGAAAAATGAACCAACTAGTAAACACAAAGTATATATACATGTACAGTGTAGATAGTGACAATAATGAATGTGTAAGTATAATGCAGTCTATTTACAAGCTAAATAGTAAATAAAGTAGGCTGTTTCACTATTCTACCGCTACGAGTACATGTAGGTTCAGCTCTAATTGTACTTCTTGAAAGTACTTCAACATTATAAGGCGAGTAAATCTTGCTAAATTCTTCAACTGGGAAGTGCTTCTAGTATTAAAAAGTTCTGTCATGTGCATAGCACTTGGGAGCTTAGACTTACAAAACTTTTTTGATAAATAAAAAAAAACATCTCTCCCTTTGAAAATATGGACAAACAAAAATATGGTGAAATTCATCTCCTACATGTATATCAGTGGACAGGCAGAGTGTGCACTGCATATCACAATGAGGTGTGTTCGCATCAAATCAACCTTTGTTTACAGGTAATTTATGTGATCTACACCGAAACTTACAGAGAGTAATAGCATCTGTTCTATTCAGGGTGAGTAAATAGATGTAAGGAATTATTTCATTATACTGCATAATGACTATTACAGTACATACTCCTATTAACTTACAAGGCTTTGGCATATACATGTATTTACAAACTGTAACATGTTCAAGAAAAATCTGACATATTGAAAAAGTTAACTATTTTAAAGCATCGTGTCTAAAAAGGCTGAATCAATTTACAACAAAATCGCAACATAATTATTTTTCTAAGAGGAATGATCACTTTGTTTGATTACACAAATACATGAATATTCTTTAAAAAGTGGGGTTTCTTTTCCAACATTGTGAAAGACAAATAGAATGAGCTACTTATAATTTTCTAAGCAATCGCTTCTCCTACATTTCACAATGACATATTATGTAATTGCTATTCAAAGACACTTTCAATTTTGCAGGTGGAAAAGATGATTCGGATTGCATCTCCGATTTGCCTCAGCCTACATGTAAATGTACATTTAATAATAATTTTTTTAGAATTGTCTACTTTGCAAAATTTTCAATATCAGTATTCCCAAACATCAGCCTTATGAACCCTTTCGAAACTGCTCACTTTTCCTTCCTATGATGATTCAAACTAAAGTTGTAATTAATTTCTATACTTCAGAGGGTTTTTGTGATACTGCTTGTATGCAAGTAAATACTCAAAGCGATCACTTTTTCTTACAAGCTCATCAAACAACTTAGTTGATAGCCTTACGATAGTAGTAGATTGTATCAAGGAATTTACTTTTGATGTGAGTTACGTGAACATATATTATGTTCAATATACATGTACTTTGTACCTTAACTGCCAAATACCACTGACTTTCCCTACTCTCATTGCTGCGTAAGAATGAAACCACAACAGAAGAAATAACTAGATGGAATTTTGACTGGGCGCAGTCAAAAATGATGCCTCCGCCATGCATAGAGCATTTTCACAAACCAAAACGGAAGCAATTTTTAAAATTCAAGTTGGATTGTAATCCATCTGTCGGTTTTAATGATAATGCATTCACGAGCTATTTATAGTCATACATAATGAGCCCCATGACCTTTGACCTGATGACCCTAAAATCTAATCAGTTAATTGGCTCTGCAAGATACATATATCCATGTCTTGAGTTTGATAGTAATTTGTCTATTGGTTCTCATGATAATGCAATCACAAACTATTTGTGCATACATAATGAGCCCTGTGACCTTTGACCTCGTGACCCCAAAATTTAATCAGTTCATTGGCTCTGCAAGATACATACATGACCCAAGTTTGGCAGGAATCCATTGATCGGTTTTGAGATAACGCGATCACAAGCTATTTTTGTATACATAATGAGCCATGTGACCTTTGACCTTCGACCTCGTGACCCCAAAATCTAATCAGTTCATTGGCTCTGTTAGATACATACATTACCCAAGTTTGGCAGGAATCCATTGATCGGTTTTGAGATAACGCGATCACGAGCTATTTTTGTATACATAATGAGCGCTGTGACCTTTGACCTCATGACCCCAAAATCTAATCAGTTCATTGGCTCTGTTAGATACATACATGATCCAAGTTTGGAGAGAATCCAAAAATTGGTTCTTGAGATAACGCGATCATGAGAACGGGACGTACGTACGGATGGACGGACAACCAGAAAACATAATGCCTCCGGCTACTTTGTAGCGGAGGCATAAAAATGCAATAATATGAAAGAGTAAGAAATAATTGTAGGTGAACAAGGAGGATGGTGGTAGGAATAAGAGCTACAGACCAAGTTCTATGAAATACAAATGCTTGCCGGTAGAAAGGGCAATCATGCTAGGAGAGAGACTAACCATATAACAGACGTCAGGTTTGAAGTCATGTGGGAGTTTGAGTTCTTCGAACATCACCTCCTCAGTGAGAGTCACTCCTTGGAGAGTATATCTGGTCAATCTCAGCACATCACACAAATTCTTCACCTTAGCTACTAACACTCTATCTCGACTATCTACTGCAGCATACAGGTATTCAATCATTACTCTGCCAGATTTGATAGAGCTACCCACACGACCTTTTCTATCATACACAGTAACTGACCCAAGCCTACCGCTGATGATAATAGCACCTGTCTGGGTAACACACATCCGGCTAGGCTCCACTTCGCCAGTTGGGATGATGGTCTGTGGGTTAGGGTTGCTACCTCTGAAGATGTAGATCTCTGGATTGCCGTTGACAGCATAGATATTATCATTTTGGTCACTACATAACTTTAAATATGACCGGTAGCCACAGCCTTGCTTGCACTGATATTGAAATTTTGTTTTCCCTTGTGCATTGTAGATAAAGCATAGTGAGGATACCCCATCAAAACATGATACTGCTGATCTACCACGAGTAAGGCATGCAATGTCACATACTTCCTCTTCATCCAGATATGGTGTTATCACACCTGACAAAGAGAAGCACACAGAACCAGGACTACCATACCCTATCACCACAGAATCGGGAGATAGAGCTGCCATCCCAAATATACTAGCACATTTGATTTCCTTCACAAACACAATGGTCAGTGAATTATTCTTAACCATTGCTGCCTTTGCTGGAATAGCGGTTATAGCCCCTACATTACCACTAGTACTTGGTTGCATCTCATCGGTGTTCATACTCACCTGAGCAGTCGTCATGCCATGTTGACTGTTACTTGTTGATGCCTTTCCTCCCTGACCATTGTGACCTAGGGTATGCACAGCCACAGGAGCAGTTGTCTTCGCTTGTTGACTGTTACTTGTTGTTGCCTTTCCTCCCTGCCCTTTGTGACCTAGGGTATGCACAGCCACAGGAGCAGTTGTCTTCGCTTGTTGACTGTTACTTGTTGTTGCCTTTCTCTTCTTTCCTTTCTGACCTAGGGTATGCACAGCCACAGGAGCAGTCGTCTTTGCTCCTTGAATGCTAACCGCCTCAGCGTTTCCCAGCTCAATATGACCTACATCAAGAAGTTCCCTTTTGGCGCAATGAAACTTGGAGTTCTTTGCTACTTGCACCTGTGCCATGGACTGATCATCATTGGTTTTGTTGACTTTCTTAAGTGAGTTTACAAGAGAAATGCAACGCAAATGATCTTCTATCAGAACATGATCTTGTAAATGCTCTGATTCATTGGATTCTAAAATTACAACTGAGAAGCTTATGTTATCTATCAACTCAATATGCTGAGCAATACAGCAATTCAATTGCTTGTCAGAGCCCCTTTGAATACTGTGAACCTTTTCTATTAGTTTCCTCTCATTTTCTTGGAGAGTGGTAAACTTTTTAGCATAAGCATCCCTAATTTCCCTCTCCATTTTGCTAAGGTGGCAACAAATCCATTCTTTTGTTGTTCTGCATCTTTTAAAAGCTCCTCAATTTGGCTTTTCTTTGCCTTACCATCCTGAATGAGAGCCATTCTCTTCTTTCTTAACCCCTCTTTTAAGTCCGTTTTCCTGATGATCCTGTGCCCTTGATGGTTTTTAATGAAGCAAATAATGCAAATGAGAATCTCACAAGCTTCACAAAATATGTTCCTGTCTTCAGCCTTGTGTAGTGGACACAGGTTTTGTGACGTCTGTTCATCGATGTGGAGTTCATCCTGAAGCCCCTTTAGTGAAAAGTTGGGTGACAGTCCGGCAATCCTATTCTCCTCAAGCTTGGTGCGTTTTCTGCACACAGGGCACTCCATGTGATTAACGCCATTCCGTTGCTGATCGTAACCCTCCAGACAGACCTTACAGAACGTATGTCCACATAGAAGCAGGGTGGGGTTCTTGAAGGTATCAAGGCAAAGAGGGCAGGCCAGCCCTTGGGAGTGCTGTAGGCCTCTTTTGTCAGCCATTGATGTTTTTCACACAGGACAGTCTAAATTTGGAGGAAAATAAAAGTGTACAGGAGAAATGTTTAAATAAAAGATTGAAAAAAATAAGGTGATGCTACCCAATTGGCATTATCTATCAAAGCATGCCCACTACTTGGCATGGCTATGCATGCCTAAAAGAACCAATGTGTTTTACATATTGCATAGAGCATAAGTTCTTTAGAGTTTAAGTCATGCATGCCAGGTCTTGGGCATGTCTCAGTATACAAATGATGCACAGGTTTGAGTGCGTCGGTAGGGATTGTGTGCACAAGGTACCTTTGAATGGTTTGAAGGTTTTTAGACCGAATTGAAATGGTTTTAGACCAAATTCAAAGGTACCGCGTGCACACAATTCCTTCGACCCAAGAATTAAACCCGTGCATCATCTGTTTTATAAGATGGGGCCCCAAAATTTTTCAAAAATAAAAAATGTTGTTATTTTACAGATTTACCGGATGCATGGCAAAATCATGTATCCGGTAATTACCGGACGCATGATTTTTAACTTATCATGAAATTTAAAAAAAAAAAAAAAAAT